>JAPKLY010003695.1:0-17483 GCA_026898435.1 Prunella vulgaris | reverse complement strand
TAATTATGTTTAAATCATGATATTAATTGTAGGCTCAAATTTGTATTTAGCGTAAATCCCGAATAGATCCGCGTTTAATTCCCCAACACAAATCTCATTGCAATGCTATGTTGAGGATGATTCTAGTGCTTCTATTAAGTTTTTAGATCATGTGCCTATTATGATGTCTTGTTTTGCTTGTTGATTTTAGCCATATTGTTGTTAGTTTAGAGTAGTGATGCATGAGATAGTCTAATTGTTGTGTGGATGGTGTTGAGAGTTCATGTTAGATTTAGTGGACTTATTTCTTGATTCATGTCTTGTCTAGTTTGTTATTGATTCTATGATGCCTGATACCTTGATGATGTGAACATTTTGATATGATATGAGTCATGATCACTGACAACTACATTTTGGCTTTTCCCTCCATGAGATGAGCCCAGTGCATTGGACCGATGGATAAGAGAACTGAGCTGGCCTAAAAATAGCTTGGGCGCTCTATGTACGATGTAGACTCCATCAGATACATATCGATTTCTTTCTTTTCTGATGGATCATGAAAAGATAGTTGTCTAATCAATAGATATAAAAAGGGGATTTCCCCTTATTCTTGATAGATTCCCTCTCTATCTCTTTCGATCTATCAGAACAGAGTTGGCTATCTATCAATCGATTTGAAAATAGCACGTTCATATCGCCTTTCGTTCATTTCCGCCGCGAAAACATAGCCGCCATAATCATAATAAAAAAAAGCAGGCGAAGCAGCTAGAAGCACTCGCTTCACGCCCTTGAATTCTTATTCACGGATGAATTGGGAAAGCCAACAGAAAGATTCGATATTCGATTCTTACTTTCGCAGGGCCGGTGCTGCTGTTGCCTGCGCGTAGGGCCGCCCTCCACTCCCGTCCCGGGGCGCTAAGGGGCTTTTGATTTGGAACAGACGGCATTGCTGACGCCTCGAATCATTTATTGCGACATGCTATGTTTTCTTCCCCATTGCTAGTAGGTTGATGGGTCGCACGCCCGGCACACATGTTTTGGCCTTGTGTGTCCATAACTAAAAAAAAATAGGTGACCTAACGGCCGCCGCCCGACTAAACATACCAATAGTCACCAGACTCATATGAGCTACTGAGGAGTAAGCTATGATCTTCTTAAGATCGATCTGTCTTAAAGTGGTCGAGGAAGTATATATTATAGCAATCGCGCTTGGAGTATAAATGAAAGGAGTGGAACAAAGTGTCGCTTCGGGAAACATGGGTATTGAAAATCTTAAAAACCCGTAGGTTCCCAATTTTAAAGGAATTCCTGCCAAGATGACGGATCCTGCCGTAGGCGCCTCTACATGAGCTTCGGGTAACCAAATATGAACTGGTACCATAGGCACTTTGACGGCGAAAGAGGCGAAAGAAGCAATCCATAGAAAGATTTGGCGCCGCTCACTAAATTCTGTGGTTAATGAAATTTGTAAATTGGTGGTTCCTGTTTGGAAAAGAATCAACAGAATAGCTAATAGCATAAAAACAGATCCAAGTAAAGTATAAAGGAAAAACTGATATGCTGCCTTGATCTTTCTTTGTCTCGAACCCCATACCCCTATAATAATGGTAGAGTAAGGGGTGGCCCCAAAGCGGAATTGACCGGTGGTGGTTGGTCGAAGCTCCAGTAGGTAGCCACTCCCTTCTCAGAGAACCGTACGTGAGACTTCCGCCTCATACGGCTCCGTCCCGAGCTTCCGTCGTCGGCCTTGGCATTAGACCACTATCTATGCATGTATTTTAAGCCTGGACTCTCGAATCTTTTGCTTCTCGGGTGGTGGCGAACAATGGTGCTTGCGTTGCAGTAGATGCCCGCCCGAAAGAGAACCGCTCACTAGCTAGCCGGACTATTGGGGCCCTATCTCCTATCTGGAGACATACTGAAAACCATGCCTTTCGAACCGAACGCAACGCCCGTCTTCCAAATCAAAAGAAAAAAGGGCTCGTTGGGAATAAAGATGGAGTGCGGTCTGTAGAGCACATGTAAGGCACAGTCGGGTTGCTCACGCAGCGGATCTCTCTTATAGATAGAGAGAGAGGTGTGAAAGGAATAGCCTTATGTTATGGCTGCCCCTCGACTTACGGCCTTTACGGACTACTGTGATGTGAGCGGTTCAAATTGGTTTGATCTTTCCCAATCATTCTGGACGGAACTTGTACGCAGCACTTGTACGGAGGTGCATGCATAAAGGTTTGGAACTCTTTTCTTATCTGAATCTTAAGGACAGGACCCTATTCTCGAACCCTCTGCCGAGCTCTACCCTGCCCGCATTTCCTTTTTTTTTTAAGGGGCACAAAAAATGTCTCCGCCTGCTGCCAACAGTCTTTCTTCGGAATTCTACTGAACGGGTCGATCCTCCCCTCCCCCCTTTGTTTTAGCAACTTCTCCTAAGGTCTCCTCACCAAGAGCTCGCCGGCGACGACAGAGGAAGCAACCCGCCTGCTGTGGCGGGGCGGCTTTTTTCTTTCACAATAAGACCTGGACGATTATCCCTACCCTCGGTAGCTTACGAGTTTACGTCCATCCCCGGTCGGGTACAGTTTCCTTTCGATTTATCCCTTGTAGCCGTTACCCGAATTCGCGCAAGTGTGTCCACACCCCCCAAACTGACTTGACGAGGAATCCATTCTCGCGAACAAACACAACCCCTACACACAACACACACCTAGGAGCACCCCTTCCTGCATATCCATACAAGACCCGAGTAGGCGGGTCGAGGTCCTACGAGGTACCCACTACTCGGAGTACCCTCCAAAAAGGAAAAAGATGTGTCTGTCAGGTTCGGTTCTTCTTAGTTGGGTGGGTTCGACCAGAAATGCTATGCTTACACACAAGACTACCCCTCTTCCCGAAAGCTTCGCGGGGACTACTTTACGACGACGGACGACCGCCCGTAGGGGGTTTACTGCACAAGGCCCCTGCAGAGGAAATTATCCCAGCGAATAGATGATGCTCAGCTCCGCACAACATAGGGATTGGCACACTTTCGGGAAGAACATAGAATAGTAGAGGATCCAGCATGCAGAACACGGCGATCATTAGAAATTCACGAATTAGAGATGCTGTAATATACTCTTTCCCATAACTTCTCATACCAGACCAACCCACTAAAATGCAAATAGGGATCAGAAATGTGGTCAATATCACGCAGAATAAAGAGATACCATCTATACCCAAATCAAAATTGATGTTTTCATAAGGAAGCCATCGAAGGCTTTCCACAAATTGAGATTTGGCCGTAGAAGGATCGAATTGTATCCGAAGAACAGGGGGATACAAAAAAGTAATAAGAGAGGCGCACAGACCAATCAATCGTATCGGTCGTATTCTTGAATTTGGAATGAAAAGAGGAGTAATGCTTCCTAGCACGGGAGAAAGAATAAGACCACTTAGATAAAAAGACCATTGTTCTAACATAGAGTAGAATCGAAGATTGAAGAGATTCATTTACAACAGTCAAAAGATGGGCCCCTAATTCCAATACAATAGGGGTCTATCAGTGCAAGTCAGCTGAACACCGTGATTGATGAGTGGGTAGGTGGGTTAGGTGCACCTCTCGCCCAGTGGGAAGTAATGAGGCTAGTCTCCCCCCCCTGAATGAAAAAGTATTGGGGCCCCCTTCCTCTAAGCTCTAAGGTAGACCCTTTCTTTTCTTTATTTTTAATTTCCAATAGAGAATCTTTATAACTAAAAAAATATCTCTGGCAAAATGCAATTCGTCGAGTTCAATCCAAGGTGCACCTTGCCTTTTTTCAGGTAGCTTTCTTACGCCTATTCAGCTAGTGGGGCATTGGTCATAGCCGAAATTCGTCGAAGGGATAAAAAGAAAGAAGAGAAAGAAAGGGAAGTTTTTTCTTTCTTTCATTCAATCCAAATAAATAAGAGAACAAAGAAAGCACTCAAAAATGAAAGTTAGATAAAAAAGTGACAGCAAGGGGGGTATACAACTATCAATAGATAGGGAAAACCGCCCCGGAAGGTGTATCAAAAAGGACAACATCAGGTGAGCCTAATTTGCACTTCTTTAGTAGTGAACTCCTCTTCCGAAGCTTGAGCCTCCACCTATTGAAGTAGAAAGAAAAATTCCCCGACTCAACGGATTATTATGCCCCTGAAATAACAGATCTTGGATCTCTTCGAGCTTCTCAACATATTATAGAAAGGTTTGTAGAAAAGGGCTTCTTCAAGTTCCGCTTGCTGCTTTTCATTTTGATAGGAGTAGGTGCTTACTGCTCACTCGCTGTCTACTAAATGAGCCTTCACTGCCCGCCCGGCCCCTATCTTTAATCTTAAGTAAAGTGAAGTCAAATCAATGAAGTGAACAGCCCAACCTCTTTGTTTGAAGCTTTGCCAGGAAGCTTCTACTTCTTGAAGCTTTCTTTCCCCTAAGAATTCCGAAAGACCTGCAACTATAGGAAAAAGCTTATCTTTGATAGCAGTCATAGGGGAGTTCAGAAAGGATCTGATCGTAGATGGAGACTTAAACCTGTGTGGGGGTAGGGGCGGATGTAGCCAAGTGGATCAAGGCAGTGGATTGTGAATCCACCATGCGCGGGTTCAATTCCCGTCGTTCGCCCATCCATAAATGGACCATTTCTTTCGGAGACACAAGACAAACCTAGAAAGCATTTTTCTGCAAGTCATCTCGAGTTCAAAGGCATCCAAGCAATTGGTATCCGATTGAAACATAGAAAGCATAGATTCGCCTCGCCTACTTGCTGCAGACCTCTCCCGCCCATCAGGATATATTCAAGAAGTTTCTTGCTTGCGTCCAAGTTCCAACCGAAACGACTCCTGCGGAACTTGAACAGGCCCTACACGACTCGGAGAAAGAAAGCAATGCCAAGACATAGAACGATGGGCTTTCCCTAGCTTTAGAAGGTAACCATCTTCGATACTAATCGCCATAGTCTGGAGCGTTCGTCGCGACTACAACTATTTCGAACATATTAGCCTTCGCTCCGATACTTGTTACCTTCTCTTTCGTCGTCGCCCCTTCGTTACCTAATTCCCTATACAGAGAGTGAGCTCCCTCATGGGAAACCCATTATACTAAGAGATATAGCGTGCATTAGCGTTCGCCCATATTAGATGGTAGTTCCATGGTTCTAAAGATGCATGAGATGTTCGCCTTCTAAGGAAGGAAGGAAGGTGGTCTTAGATCCAAATAGAACTGGTTTAAATCCGTATAACTCAATCAAAAACAGAAAGAAGGAAAGCGGAAGGGGGAAGGTCTGAGGAAGTAAGTGATTTCCGGGTCCACAGCTGGGGAAGAAGCCGAACGTGAAGCAGTAATCCGAAAGCGGACGGACATATTCGGAAGGCCTAAGGATTCCCCAATGGGAGCCCATAGTATAGGCAAGGCATAGGCCTGGGAAGAAACCAAGAATCTGCCTGCCTAAAGAGAGAAAGGGCAATCGTAGACGAGGTGGGGATAAACCCCACCGGCGTTTGGACGATAGGTAACTATGTCCGATCTATTTATATATTCCAGTTGCCAGTTGAAAGTAGTAAGTAGATCTATGGAAAATTTCCATAAATACAAGAAGCGCGAATGCCGATGGAATAAAGAAGGAGCTCCATGGCAATGCAATCCTCACATAGTCATAGCGAAGGTAACCGCAGGTTCCAAAAGAAAGGTAAAGGTAATAGTAGGCGAGAACTCGTATAAAAGGTCTTTCTTTTGAAGGGGAAGGACTATTAGCACAGTAGTCCACCTTAGTCCCGGGTGGAAATCGTTTCGGATGACACAAGGCGAACTAGAATAGGCTGATTGATCCAGGGATCATCAACGTCCCTGGTGTTCGGCACACCACTAGACCAATCAATAAAAATTAGCCAAGGCCAGAGACCTTCTTGCTTAGCTTTTGCTTTCCGCATCTCTATCTACAACCGAGCAGAAGAAAGCCATCCCTTGCGCAACCCACTGACTCCTTCTTTCCATTTACTTATATACAATAGATCTCATTCGGGAAAGAAAGAGGCCTACAGAGCCGCTAGTCTTGGATTTCAATTTTAGGAATTGGGCAGGTCACCGAAGCCCCCTTTTGCTTTCTTTCCGTTTGCGCAGGGGCATAGACTTGGATTTAGCCGCAGATCAACGCTGGCATTCTTTACTCGACCATCATAAAATCATAAAGGCACAGGACCACATTTTCATTCGCAGCTGCGCCACCTCTTTCTTCTTCCTTTGCTTTTAGAGTGGTCTTCATCTGGGTTCTGACTAGTCTTGTCAATGAGTGCAAGAGTAGGAGGTCAGTCCCAGGATAGGTAAGTCAAAGCAAGCAACCTGCAGCTATGAGTTAAATGTATGGCCATTGACCATGCTTCCTGGACCTCTCCTTCTTTCTTCTCTAAGAAAAGCCCAAACGCTTTATATGGCTAGAATGATTCGCTTTAAGCGCAGGTTCTACTTTCGAAGGTCTAATCCGCCGTGGCAGTGTCGTAACTAGCCTTTTTACTTAGGTCGGTTGAGCAGGGTGGCACCACTACGAGATTGGGAAAAATCCTCCTTCTTAGCGCTAGAGTCTGTGTCGAGCAATAAGCGCTAAGTGGCTATCTCAAAGGTTGGCTTGACTGGGAATTGGTGCAATAAAATAAGGGCTAGTGCAAAGCTCAGGGGAAAGGCCTATGATTCTTCATTCTGCGACTACTTCGATTGGACTAGCTCATAGCGGGAGCCTAGAGTTGACTTTCCTCAAGAATACATAGTTTATCATATCGAGATTGGTCTTCTTGTTCTTTTGTTTAGTATTTCAGCACATATGAAAAGCGGCTGTCTTCTTCAAAGAGCAATTTGTGCACGAGCTTCAGGATAGCATCTTAGAAAAGCAGCATTCTTTCTTCAAGCGGCGGTGGCACCTTTGTTTAGCCTTTCCGTGTGTGGACGTTGGCATCTTACCAGCATGAGTTCTTCTTTTAAAGTAATTCCTCTAGCCTATGGATAGAGATTGCTTAGACGACTGGCAATCCTTCCCCGGTTCCTCAAGTGAGGGCGCGAAGCGGAACATAGCTAAACCTTTTCTTAACTACCGATAGTGGACCCTACGCTTTCAGTATATATGTCTTCTTCCTGCCTGTGTTGAATAAAAAGAATGCGACTTTTAGGGCGATCGATCCCTAACCTTTAGTTTTTTCAAGAAGAAAAGACCTTAAATTGAAATAGGGAATAGGTTTTATTGAATAAAAAAAGAATAGTCTAGTTTGGCTAATTCTTTCTTTCGTGACACAATCTTTATTAAATGATGACATGCCCACTAGCGCCGAACCATCCTTCCCTTCAAAAGGTGGGGGCAGGAGAGTTCTTGGAGTTTATTGATTGATAACGATAACAATATGTGGTGTGTGTGGCTTCGAAATGAACTAAATAAATATCTCGGAATAGAAGATAAAGAGAGAGAGGGGAATAACCACCAAATAAGAGATTGGTGGCGTGGGGCCGCGAATGAATCTTTGCTAATCTATGCTGTACCTGATTGAGATAGGTTGTTCAAGTGGCTCATGAATAATAGCTTAAAGCTTAAGTGGTGTAACGAAGTGAAGGGGTTGAGGCTAGGACTGGTAGTGACGCGCGAGATATTGCTAAAGGTGGCTAAGCTGCCCCTGCTTGGGGATGGTAATCGATAAGGAAAGTAAGATGGCGGGTAGTAGGGATGACTTTGAGGGTGCCAGTGAAGGAGAGATAAGGGTATGAGGTGTAGTCTTTTTTGGTACATTATTTTCTTTCTTGCCTGGCTATCCAAGAGTTGATTAGCCCTCCCTTCCAGCACGCACCATAGGTGCTTTCAGAGATTGCTTTGCTTGGGCCGCTTAAGTGATCTGATCCCCCTTGATTGGATGAATGAAAGCTTTCTCAACCTTTATTCACTTAGAGCACCGTCGCTTCCGAGTCCAGGCTTTTTGAATTCATCCATCTTTGTTCTACTGAGTTCTACGGAGAAGGCTAGAAGGGATATGCGAGACGCCGCGGGTGGCGACCACGGTTTCATCGTATAAAGAAGAGGACTTCGTTAAACCTCGCGGAGCAGACCAATTCGTATCGAGTCATGCTACAACGGGACTAATACCCGAGCCCCTATTCGAAGGTCCCCCTGAAACCCCGAACTGAAGGACCATCCCTAATGGCGTGCTAAGAGGCGTGCTTTCCCCTCCTTTCATCACTTATGGATATAAAAGCATTTATCCCTTGCGATGAAATCCTCCCTTCAATTGCTTTCCCACGGTGTCAGTCCATTTTTGAACCCTTAACCCTTTTAGCAGGTTAGCAAGAACTGGAAAGTCCTTATCTCCTATTGGGAACGGATGAGTTACTCAGGGTTCTACTAATTGGTACTAATTGGATTATTATATTTTATATATAGACTAATGGACCAGAACCACATTGGTGGGGTTATATTTGGACTCTCAAACTATCCTGAATCACCCAGGAGGCGCGCAATTCGTCGATGGCAACACTTCAGCTAACACTTGGACTCCCAAAAAGGAAGGGGCTGCAAAGTCGCTTTCCGATTAGACTGGTTTACACGCACCGATACTGGTTGTTTTCCCAAGCTTTGTAAAATAGGCCTGAAATGGAGTCAGGATCGACTTTCTTGCTTTCTTTCTTGTTGACGGGTAGGACTCTTTATTCATTGCAGACCTCTTGCCGTCTTTTGTCCACATCATGTAGGTCTTTGTGTCTATGATCTCATGTCAGACCGAGAGAATCTCCTTTGTTTACCTCTTTGCCGCAAAAGTGGTGAACCCAGACTGATTGAACTGAAAGATTAGAAGTTCATGCTTCCTAGAGCTCAGCTTTCGTAAATGCTTTCCTTTATATTGAGAGGGTGCACATGCAAGATCTATAGTCGATTCACAGATCGAATATCGAATGGTGTTGGAGCTGGTCCAATCTCATCTCTAGGGTATCGCTAGCGGATAATATATTAACCATTCTTCGAAATAGATTCACATAGATAAACTAGACGGGAGCAACTAGTCCCCTATTGTATTGAAAAGGATATGCTCCTAATCGCGGTACTCACACTGGCTTGATAAGAAAACGACCACTGCTCTTAGCTTTAGAGCAAAAGAGAGTCCTTTCATTCCACTAATCAAAGTCTTTCTTTGACTAATAACCGGAAAGGGGAAACTCTGTATCAGAAAGGGTTGGAAACCAGTCTCGTGTAAACGAGTCTAACCCCCGAAAAGCAACTAAACCACCTCCACCAACCTGGTTCACGAAACCTATCGTTTAATCCACGAATATAGAAGAAGAAGAGGCGGGGAAAGCATTTGATCAAAGCATTGAGATGCAGAAGCTGCAACCGGCAGAGAAGTAACAACTGGCGAAGATGTGCTGCTTGTTCCTATAGTCTAGTCTTCTATTCCTTTACGAGAAAAAAGCATTCTGTTCCTCTTGTTGTGACAGGATTTGAAACCTAAACCTAAAAACTCGCAGATCCAGATGTTCCTGGTCCCATGGAAGCCTAGCTCGTAGCCAAGTGAAAGTCAAAGTCATTAGTCAAAAACGTCCGTGACCGTGAAGCTGGAGTAAGGAATTTTCCACCTCACCGCCCTGACCCTGAAGAGCAGTGGCTCTCTTGTTTTGCACGCCTACAGAGAGAGACTCCAAAAAAAAAGTACCAACGCAACATCGAAAGAAAGAGCAATCCACTATATGCTTAACTCATGCCCCAGGAATCCCTGGAGGGGGTACGAGCTAATCTTTTACTAGAGGGAAAGAAAGCTGGGGAAAAGCATAGAGCGTGCGTGCTCAGCTCTCGCCCTCGTCCCATCCGCGAAGCTGAGGCGGGATAAAAGCGTAACTCCCCGGTGTCATAGATTATCTTTCTATCTTCCTCCCCCGTGACGCTCCCAAAGCGATCGCTATCTTTTTCTTTCTTGCTTTCTTGTTGTCTTGAATTGTTATAGAACGGCTTTCTATCAGGTATAGTAGGTAGGATGAAGTGGTATGAAGCGTTAGTGGATATAGCAAGTGTGCCGGGGATGCGGCTCGGGCGTAGTAGGTCTGGACGCCTAGCATGAAAGAGCCTTCTCTGGCTCTGGTAGCGGCACTATACCTTTGTATCTATCTAGCTTCCAGTCTATATAAAACGTAGTAGTTAGCAGAGGTCAGTCTGTCTGCCGCTTTCTTTCATAACAGAGCCGTTATTCCCGGCTGGCATAGAAGTCTCTCGCGCGGGCGAAGGAGATGCATTTCTGGTACTGGTAGTATTGGACAAGCTCTCAGGGAAGAATATATTTCTTTCTTATTTCTGCCTTTCTTTCCCATGACGACTAGGAACAGGCAAATCCAAAATTTCACTTTGAATTTCGGACCTCAACATCCTGCTGCTCATGGTGTTTCACGATTAGTATTGGAAATGAACGGAGAAGTGGTGGAACGTGCGGAACCACATATTGGATCACTCCAGTGCGGCACGAAGCCGCTGATGCCGAGTCGGCTCCTATGCCGCTAGCTATGCCCTGCTTGGTCCCCCGGCACGGTGGAGGTTCTGTAGCGCGTCATGAGCACCGGGCTAAGGGGCGGTTGAGCAACTCAAGCGAACCGCCCTACCTTACATAGGGACAGAGGGGAGAAGGTTGTGAAGGTGGCCTCGTTATCCACACCTCCGGTCGGATGAATGGAGGACCGACCGACCCGGGTTTCACGAGCGTTGGCGGGTTCTGGAGTGCCTGTCAAGGGCGCTAGCGCATACCCCGGGGTGATCATCACCACCTGCACCTTACATCTCGGCACAGTGGAACGTGTAACCCGCCTGCTGTTCCATTCAACTACATTTGTTCCTGTAATCCATAGCCTAACAGAACGCAGCAGCGAGGGACAACCCGCCCATACAGCCAGCGGGGAGGATGGCACTACTGGCAAAGACCGTCTGGCGAAAACGCCGCAGGCGCGAAGCGTGGTAGGCCTGTGCCGGGGGAGCATAGGGAGGAAAGGGAGACCGGACGGTGGAAGAGCCAGGGGAGGCCGGGTCATTTGACGGAAATGGAAGGCTTTTCGCTATTTGAGAAGGCCCTATGGAGTAAAGGGAAGTGCATGAATTCTTGGAAAAAGAGGGAGCGAGCCTATATAAAATAAATAGAAATCGAAAATGCAATAAAGCCAATTTAATGAATAGATAGGTACAACAGACAGCGCTGCCTACACGCGAATTTGCTTCTGAGGTGAATCCCACCCTTCGCCCATTGCTATGGATTTATTGTGCCCATGACTCCTGTCAAAAGAAAATAGGGGACTACTATTCGGTTGTCATCCACGAGGACCTATACCAGCAGCAAATCCAATCCTGTGTCTTATTGGACGGATCATTTGACGGAAAGGGAGACAAGCCCTGGAAAGGAAATAGGCTTATTTACATGCGAAACTCCATTCCAGAATTCTCATAGAGTGCTGTTCGAAATCGGTGATGCGAAGATCTTGTAGAGTCCGCTATTCGATTGCTAACGCTTCCTTTTTCTTGTTGCTTCTTCCTCGGTATATGCTGATTGAGTCTGTCTTGTAGTCCGCATAGAACAACTTCTGTTAAGACAAGGAGAGACTAGTCTAGGAAGCGGATGGACAACTGACTTTTCTTAATGGCTTTCGTTATCTGTCATTTCCATTCATAGGATGCGCTAGAAGACCCGGGCAATGGCGAGTATCTAGCTAGGTGCTTTCTCCTTCGGACCCTAACACTGGGCTTTGATGGCACTCTCTTCTCTTTTTGCCTAACCCAGGCATTATTCCCACTGTCGCTCCAACAAGATCTCTCAATCTCAGGCCGAACATTCCATCGTACAGTCAATCCGAGATGTTTAGCTGCGAGATGCTCCTTCGACCCCGCGGTAGGAGGGAAAAAGCTTTAGGTCTTGATTCGGATCCCAAAAATGTATCCATACATCCATATTCGATCATTATTCGAACACTTGGTGGTACACACCCCAGGACAGTCAAACAATCCCACCGCCTAGCAGCAAGCTCCAAAAAAGGAATGCTTCGGAATTGGGACAAACATCTCCAACCGAATTGGCACTGGAATAAATATCTGCAAGATTATCTTCATAAAGACTGAGAACCTTTCGTAACAACTTTCCTTCCCTCCGATTGAAAGAAAAGAGGTAGGCCTTAAGTTCTAGCTTCACTAACTGTATTCACCGCTTTCCAGATCTCGGAACTAGATCTACTTTACTTATCGGCATTCTCTAAATGAATTACGTTATGGTCCTGAACTCTCGATATATCATATGTAATGACAGATCGAGGTAAGCTTGTCTTTTCGGAAGAGGTGAGAGTGGCAGGGCAAGAAAGTCAGAATCATACCCGATATTCAGAGTGCCAGAGCTAGAAGCGGCAGCCATAAAGTGAAAGTGGAGGAGCTGAAAGCCATTCACGTTTCGTTCCCATATGCATCGGCTTATTCTAAATCGACATATCCCGACTCTCCTCTCTTTCAACTGAGAAATCAGAAATAAGGACCGAGTCTTGCAGAGTAGAGAACTGATTAGTCAAAGGGACTGAAGTGGCCGGCATAGAGGAAACCGTAGCCTTAGGAGGTTGAACCGTAGCAGGATTGACCTTGACACCGTCTGAACTATCTAAAAGAATGATGAATAAGATAACTCAAATAAAGAAGAATGAAAGCATGAGAGTCTCTGTATAGTAGTCAATTTACTTCCTTCAATCTCTCTATTCTTCCTAGTCATCCACTTTCATCATTTTCACTTGAATGATAAGGCATACTACGACTAAGAAAGATAAAGATAGCAATTCCCCTCTACTGGCCTTCCCTATTGAATTGCACCTGATACGACTAAGCAAGCGCTAGGGGACTTGAATGCTTTACGGCCTAAGATCGAGTTGGAATCCTATACTGATTACGTGTTCTACGGGCTGGACCGAATCTCCATCAGAATAAGAGGTAGGGGAAATGTTGAAGAGGATACAACCCGCTCTTGGACTTAAGACTATGCGCGTCGCGTGCTCGATCTAGCAATCTTGGACAATTCTTTTGATGAACTGTCACTAAACTAAAAAAGAAAGAAGAGAAAGAACTGGGAGTTTGCGCCTACATAACGGATTGCTTGCTTACCAAGCCATCCTGCCAAGCTCCTCCTGTTCGATTATTATTCTTGACTTGACTTATTATTATCGCCATCTAGGGTGCAGCATTTATGCCGCTTCGCCTAGCAGCACGACGCTTGTATTGCTCTCCCACAACCCCGGTTTTACGGTTTAGGCTGCTCCCATTTCGCTCGCCGCTACTACGGGAATCGCTTTTGCTTTCTTTTCCTCTGGCTACTAAGATGTTTCAGTTCGCCAGGTTGTCTCTTGCCTGCCCATGGATTCAGCAGCAGTTTGAAAGGTTGCCCTATTCGGGAATCTCCGGATCTATGCTTATTTTCAACTCCCCGAAGCATTTCGTCGATTACTACGCCCTTCCTCGTCTCTGGGTGCCTAGGTATCCACCGTAAGCCTTTCCTCGTTTGAACCTCGCCCTTATTGCCCTTATAAAAATCTTATAAATTCTAAAATCAATTATAAATAAGGCTATGCCATCCTAAGGTGCTGCTAAATGGATGGATCTTATCAACGTCCATGAATGAGAAATCATAGATCGAACCGCCGAATCGGAAAAATTGGGTGCTATCATATAGCTTTGTATCGGCTAAGTTCCGAGGCTGTTCAAACAGGCGTAGGTCAACTAAATGGTATTCCCGTAGCAATTGGGGTTATGGATTTTAAATTTATGGGGGGTAGTATGGGATCCGTAGTCGGGGAGAAAATAACCCGTTTGATTGAGTACGCTACCAAGCAATTTATACCTCTTATTATAGTGTGCGCTTCGGGGGGGGCGCGCATGCAAGAAGGAAGTTTGAGCTTGATGCAAATGGCTAAAATCTCGTCTGCCTTATATGATTACCAATCAAATAAAAAGTTATTGTATGTATCAATCCTTACATCTCCTACTACCGGTGGGGTAACAGCTAGTTTTGGTATGTTGGGAGATATTATTATTGCCGAACCAAATTCCTACATTGCATTTGCGGGTAAAAGAGTAATTGAACAAACATTGAATAAAACGATACCCGAAGGGTCACAAGCTTCTGAATATTTATTCCAGAAGGGCTTATTTGACCTAATCGTACCACGCAATCTTTTAAAAAGTGTTCTGAGTGAGTTATTTAAGCTCCACGCCTTCTTTCCCTTGAATGCCAATTCAATGCACTAGGTTCAATTATTTTATTTGTAGCAAACAAAAACAAGTAGTTTGCTTATCGGAATCAAAGTAGCTAAGAATGAAGTTTTCTTTGGTGACCTAAGATCTAATTGTAGAAAGAATCAAAAGTGGCGGATAACTCTTTTTTTAACCGGATTCCCGATTACTAATTAAGAAGTCTCTATCAACAAGATAAAAAGACGAGTTCTTCCTTTCGTGAAATTAGGCAAATAAAACGCATTTTGTCTTAGGTATAGAATCCAATTCAAATATAGAAAAAATAGATATATGGTTTTGTATCTTTCTTCATTCCCCGAAAATCCCATTTTCACTAAAAATCCCGGTTGTGCCGCATTCTAATGAATCTTTCAATAATTTGTAAGAAACTCTTATTAAATTCGAAGCCAAGAACAAAATACAAAGAAATGCAGAAAAATAATCAAATGGATTATCATATGTATCTTTCATGTAGATAGACGAATAAGTCCATTTTTTGAGTTCTACATTCCTTGGACTTATTCTATATACTCAATTAGATACTTATATCTGTAATAAGAATTTTACTCATATAGTGTAAAAGGCTGTCAACCCTACCATAGGAAACCCTGCCTCTGCCTCGGCCAGTGCCCTTAAAAAAAAGGATAAAGAGGAAGAAAGACCCGCACCCGAGCTCCGTAGAGAGTAAGAAAGGGAAAGCTCATACCAATTGGGCATACGTGTACTAAGAAAAAGGTTGGCCCTTCAAAGGCGCAATATCCCTTGTTTGGAGTAGGATTTCCTTAAGCAAGTAGGCAACGAAACGAAGCTGCTTCTGAAAACAGATATCCCATGCATGCAGAAGGTCCGGTGTTATGGATTGCCGAAAGAGAGGCCAAAAAGAGACATAGATTTGTCCCCTTCTTCTCAGTGTACAGAGAGAAGGAAAATGAGATAGAGAAAAGTGAGCTTTGGAGCTGCAAAGCAAAGTAGGAACCGGCGGCCAAAGCATAGATTTAGACTCCAGCTACCGGTAGCTAATGTAGCGAAACCTGCCTTTACGAATTTTTGTGTCTGTGTGGAAGATTCATCCTCATCCTATGAAAAAGTCAAGAATCTAGTCTTTCAATAATATCTTAAGAGAAGAAGCGAGCTTTAGAAACATCTTTCAATAATATCGTAAGATAAGTAAAAGAATCTTATGTCCTTCGACTCCCTTTCTTGGTTGGACCAAGGCAATTGAATTGAAAGTATCTCTTCATTTTTAGAGGAAGAGCGGAACCTTTTTAGGAAAAAAGAAAATCGAGATGAAAGATACCAAAGGGGTCTTGGATCAGACTGCCTGTCTTCGTGTAGTTGGATCCCCAAGTTTTTGGAATGCTCCAAACTCTACTTGAGCATCCAAATCTGGGTCAATACCGGCAAAAACATCTCTGAACAGGGTTCTAGCACCATGCCAAATGTGTCCGAAAAAGAAGAGTAAAGCAAACGAAGCATGCCCAAAAGTAAACCAACCCCTTGGACTACTACGAAAAACACCATCGGATTTCAAAGTCGCACGATCTAATTCAAAAATTTCACCCAATTGGGCGCGTCTAGCATATTTTTTCACAGTAGCAGGATCACTGTAACTGACTCCATTGAGTTCGCCGCCATAGAACTCAACGGTTACACCTACTTGTTCAACACTATACTTAGATTCTGCCCTTCTAAAAGGAACATCCGCTCTAACAATTCCGTCGCCGTCTACTAAAACGACCGGAAATGTTTCAAAAAAAGTGGGCATACGCCGTACAAAAAGCTCACGCCCTTCTTTATCTCTAAAGATAGGGTGTCCTAACCACCCAACCGCTATTCCATCTCCGCTATCCATTGAGCCTGCCCTGAATAATCCTCCTTTTGCCGGATTATTGCCGATATAATCATAAAAAGCCAATTTTTCAGGAATTTTAGACCAGGCTTGTGATAAACTTTGATTTTCTGCTAGCCCGGCGCTAACTCTTCGATATATCTCTTGCTGGAAGTAACCCTGATCCCATTGATAACGAGTGGGACCAAATAATTCGATGGGGGTAGTTGCTGAACCATACCACATAGTTCCAGCAACTACAAAAGCTGCAAAAAAGACAGCCGCGATACTACTGGAGAGTACGGTTTCAATATTTCCCATACGTAATCCTTTGTATAGACGTTGTGGCGGTCGAACGCTAAGATGGAATAGACCCGCTAATATGCCCAATGTACCTGCTGCAATATGATGAGAAGCTATTCCTCCCGGAACAAAAGGATCAAAACCTTCCACGCCCCACGACGGATTTACAGGTTGTACTTTTCCCGTCAGTCCATAAGGATCAGACACCCATATGCCAGGACCATACAGGCCTGTTACATGAAATGCACCAAAACCAAAGCAAGCCACCCCGGAGAGAAATAAATGAATTCCAAAGATCTTGGGCAAATCCAAAGAAGGTTTTCCTGTACGTTCATCAGAAAATATTTCTAGATCCCAATAGACCCAATGCCAGATAGCTGCCAAAAAGCATAAGCCAGAAAATAAAATATGTGCCCCGGCTACACCTTCGTAACTCCAAACCCCCGTATTCGTTACAGTCCCTCCTGTGATACTCCAACCCCCCCCATGAATTGGTTATTCCTAAACGAGTCATGAAGGGTATAACGAACATACCTTGTCTCCACATTGGATCAAGAACGGGGTCAGAAGGATCAAAAACTGCTAATTCATAGAGAGCCATCGAACCCGCCCAACCAGCAACCAGAGCTGTATGCATTATATGAACGGAAAGCAATCGGCCGGGATCATTCAATACAACGGTATGAACACGATACCAAGGCAAACCCATGGAAAATACCCCTTTATCAAAGAAAAATAAACACTACGTAACTTTATTGCATTGGAATATACTATGACTATGCTGCGGACTTCCCCTGTTCAGTGGATTATTTCCTAACAAGGGTTATTTATTCTATATTCTATTGTGTTCCAAATAATGGAAGAATTCTGTTCGTAAGAACAAAGGGAAGCAGATTTATTCTATACTCGATAAGTACCAATACGCAATGGTGTATTGATAGCACTTTCTATGAGTAAATGCGTTTATCATTCGAAAGGCCTACTCGTAAAAAATTTCCTTTATTTTTTTGTCTTTCTTTCTGAATTTTTCTAATCTATGGATAAACTAAATATGATAAAGACAATATTATAAAGACAATAAAACCACATTATTACGTTTCCACATCAAAGTGAAATATAGGATTTAGTTCTTTTTT
>JAPKLY010003694.1:0-17493 GCA_026898435.1 Prunella vulgaris | reverse complement strand
AGTGAGAATTTCATTTTCTCTTCCATTCATTTATAACCACTTCTTATGTGGATTATTATATATATATAATTAATATATATATATATATAATTGAATAATATTCAAAATATTATTTACATCTCCCACTCACATATGAAGTTTAATGGTATTTAACACATTTCCTTCATAGCCCACATTCTTATTCAGACAATACCTTGTGTGGTCCACGAGTGCATTGAGTTTCCATGCTATACATCTGTTGGGAGTATATAGCACCTCAATCAGAACAACTTGAATACTAAGACAACTCGTTATACCCCAGAACTCTTATCATTTAACACCTGTTGAAATATCTCTATTGAATCACTCAAAATAGAGCATACTCAACCTTCTTCGCGAAATCTAATGTATTCATAATCAAACACATAGCTTGATTGACTAGTCAATGAATCACAAAAGAGTGTGTTAAATAAAGACATTCTTCCTTTCTCACTAAGTATCTACAGGCTCCCACTGAAGCTGCTTTCCTAGACATGTCTCGTATCGCTCTTATCTTCATAGCTATCGGTAACATGCTAAAGTAGCAATACTAAAGTGTAGTCTTAGAAATATAGGAGAAAGTCCAAAGGGTAATCGTTATTTTAGGACTCACACATAATGAGAAAATAGAGATCCATCTTTCTCGTGTCCTTTTAAGGGTCATAAAAACATGTTATTCGTCAATGAACACATGTCACAATGTCTTTAACTTCCCAGGTAGGAAGCGTATGTCTTATCTAAACATGACATCGTGTAAATTTACAAGTCAAATTCATTCCATATACTTAACCCAGATATCCAATCACTTACGTTTAGGATACCTGTAAAATTTAGCTTCATAACAAGTTAGATAGATTCGTGGTTGTTTGCCCAAATGGTGTCCACACGCAAGTGTACGTGATCGTTATCGTCGTGGCAAGAATGACCAAGTTTAATGTTGGTCCCAGAGGCAGGTTTTAGGGAAATAAAAACTAAGTCAAGTCTAGAAGGGGGGGGGGTTGAATAGACTTGATAGGTTTCAAAACTTTTTTCAGAATTAGGCTTATTTAAAAACAGCAGAGAACTAAAGGTCGTCTGATTTTGAAATAGTGCACTGTGAGTTTGAGTGCGGAAACATTTTTGATGAAAACCTTCCTTAATGATTTGTGCACAGATAAAGAACAGGAAATAAAGAGCACGAGACACGAAGATTTATAGTGGTTCGGACAAAAGGTCCTACTCCACTCTCCACAAACCAACTGGACTTGTGGGGCTCTCCACTAACTTCTCTCTCACTCACTCACAAACTTTGAGAGTACTACTCTCTTACAAATGTCTATGCTTAAAAAGCAGTCCACTTCTAACAGCTTCTACAAAGCTTACAAAAGATTAATATGAAAGAATGGGTTGAGTGCGAGTGAATATTTTGACAGAGTTTCGGCAAGCTTACATGCGTGTGTATCAATTACTTGAAGTATCCACTGGCACTCTTATTTATAGGTCCAAATAACTAGCCGTTGGAATTGACTAGAGATTCGAGATCCTATAATCTTGGTGTCAATCAATCATAGGGATTGATTGAATCTCCTTCCTGATTCCCGAAAGTCTTCGCAATCTTCAATCAATTAAGTTTGTCCCCTTGATTGATTGATCTTCTATTCTGGGAATCTTTTCTTTGTCGCAAGTCAACCCTTAATGTGATTCCATAGAATATGGGTGGAGCACAAGACTCCAGCTGATTTGTCTCCTTAGCTGGTGTATCAGTCTGCTGATACTTGGACCTCAGCTGATGTGCTGGTCTGCTGATGTGCACCTCAACTGATATCTAGGTCTTCGTCTGGAATAGGTCCTTGTCTTGTCTGCGACGTGCTCAGCTGATCTGACTCCTTTGATGTTCTACTCCTGGCACTCCAATGTCAGCTGCTCAGATCTTCTGTCTTCTAGAAACTGCTAAGTCTTTAGAGCCTTAGCTGGTCTTCTTCTTTATGATAGCTTTGGATCTTCTACGCAGCAAGGTTGATTCCCCCTTACTAAAACCTATCTAATCCTAACTATTCATCAGCTGACTAACAGGTTCAGCTGGTCCTATTACAAGCTGATTGGTTTATCATATCATCAAAACATCTAACAAGAATATCCTAACAAATTCCCCTTTTTGATGATATCAAAACCAATTCAGCTGATCTCAAAAGATAAACATATTAAATCAAGATCAAAATAGGACAGAAAAGAAGATCTTTAAATAAGATCCTTCAGACAGAAAGTAAATGACAGCTGACAACAAGAAGTTGTCTGGAATATAAAAACTTCATTAACAAAAGGAGAATTACAAGCAGAACAGAAATCTACCCACAGCTGACTCAGCTGGACTATTACACCAAAGCTTTTCTGCTGTTGATAGGTACTTGCATCCAGTCCAGAAATCTCTTCTCAATGGCCTTCAGAGTAGGCACTGATGTATCAGGGAGAGTTGGGAGAAAACGAGTTACCATGTCCATCCAAATCCTTCGAACCTCTCCCCAGTCGAGATTTCCATTGACATCAGAGGGTGTAGGAAAAAGTTCAAGCTCGGGAAGTTCAGGCTGGACACTGAGTTTGACCATGACCTCAGTGATGAACTTGAAGAAAACTGGATAGTTCTCCTTTAACCATTCTCTGAACTCTCTGTTCTTCTCCTCATCAGATCTGGCATCTTCTCCTCACAGAACATAGAACTGGATGAATGCTCGAGCTTTGATCATTCTCCAAAGTGAGATCATGGCATCTGTCATGTCGGGAGTGAAGATCTCAATAGACCCGTCAATCAGAGGTTCGTCTGATCCAGGAACAAACTTACCCTTCAGTCTGCTCTGGGGCATTGCTCTTCCCTCTTTCTTCAACCTCCTCTGATAGCGTCTCTCCAATTGGTCATTCATCTCACGCTCATGCCTTTTGTTCCTCTCCTCTGGAGTTTCTTTCTCTGCCATCTGCAGTTCTGAGGCAAGCTTCTCATCAAGCTCAGCATTCATGATACGATTCTGCTTCTCTCTTTCTTCAGCAACCACCTCTTGCCTTTGCAAGGCCTCAGCCATCCTCTAATCTCTCATCTCTTGAGCTCGCTGCTGTGCCACTTTCCGATTCTCAACATAATCTTCAACATTCTGGATCCTGGCTGATAAAATACTATTGTTGTCCACCAACAAAGCCTTCAGGGAAGCCATCTCAGCTTTTAAAGTGGCAGTCTCAGCTTGCAGGGCAGCAATATCAACTGAGTTCTTCTCTTCCCCCTTTTTGATATCATCAAAAGCAGACGAAGAGGGAAGTGAAGTGGGAATCTTCTCAACAGCAGCTTTGAGATCTGCTTGACCATCCTTGCAGTTGGCCACTTCTTTCTCCAGATTAGCAGTCAGCAGCCTAATCTTCTTAGACTCAGCAGAGAAAGAAGCATTTGCATCATCAAGAAAAGCCTTAGCTGATTGTTCAATCCTCTTCCGAGTAAAGAACAGCTCCTTTCTGGTGACATACGGGCTGTCTTCAAGGCTTTCCCTCAGCTTGTTCCGGTGGTCCAGCAGCACTTGGTGGACATGCTTCTCAATCAAAGAGGGAGCAGCAGACTTGGCGGCCAGCAGAGTGGCCTTGACTTCCCTGATATGATCGTCAAAATAATCCTTCATTTTATTTATAATATCAGGAGCCACCTGGTCATCTTGAGATATAGAGAAGTTCTTTGCTTGAGGAATGAACTCGGACTCTGCTGTTTCTGGGCAATCCAGTGCAACCCCATCCTTGAGCAGCAGAGCACGAGCTACCTTTCGAAGACCTTCAGGCGAGGTCAGCTGAGATGGAGCCTTAACGTCCAAGGCATCCTTAAGAATTTCTTCCCATGTAGTGAATGTGGCTTCACCCATTTCTTTCAGCAGCTCTATAAAGAAGGTAACCGGGCCTTCTCTTGCCTGAGCCCATGCGAGACCATCAGCCAGTAGGTCTTGGTAAGCTGGGTATTTTGTTATTTATGGGAAATAAATGAAAAGGTGGGCAAGGGCAGTGATGACCATACCACGCTCAAGGGGTCCTTTTGGACGCAGGTGAGAAAGTCTAGCTTGTTGAGCAAGGTCAGTGGGGGAGTTAGGGTTGTCAAGGTCTATGGATTCAGGGTGAAGAGATTGAGGGTCAGCTGAAGGCTCACCCGAGGCAGCTACCTCCTCTGGTTCATTGCCAGCTGGAATTTGTGAGGGTGAGGGATCAGCTGGAGGTGTAGAGTGTGTAAAGGGTTGGGAAATTGGGGATTCATGAGGTGAGGGGGAAAGGGAGGAAGTGTGTGGGGGATCAGATAAGGGAGTGGGTTGGGCTGACCTGATTGGCTGAGCCTCGATGGGTGAGTCCGTCGGATCTGCTTCCTCAGTAGAATGAACTACTTCAGTTTCAGCAACTGAAGCCTCCCCTTCCTCATCAGAGTCAGAGGCAGACTTGTCCTCTGAGCTGGTTGCCTCTGCTGGTTCTTCATCTGCTGGTTCCTCTTCTTCATCAGTAGGCTCATCCACCAGCAGAGAGGGTTTTGCAGCTAATGATTTAGCTGCTGGAGATTTCTTCTTCAGACTGCTCAGTGGAGCAGTATCATCTTCATCATCTTCATCAAAGGACAGCTTCCTTTGAATTGGGGTAGTGTCCCTCTTGGACTTCTTGCTCTTCTTACCCCCTCCAGCAGGCTTAGTAGCCTTCCTCTTCTGCTTCCTCTTGGTACCAGCGGAGGGACCTGGAGCAACTGGTGCTGAATCAGCTACCGAATCTGAATCAGCTAGTCCAATAATCTCGAGATTGCTTCCCCTAAGGAACTTGGAATGGTTGTAATCAACAACCCACGTACCATCCCATTCATGCTCTGGCAGCAGATGATTTAGGATTATTGAAATCTTGGTGGCCATAGAGCATTTGGATTTCAGCCTGTAGATCTGTTGTCCGTTCACAGTCTCACTAACACATCTCTTGGACTCCTGCTCCAAGCGAAACCACAGCAGACTCACCCAGTCTGCTGGAACCCCATCCAAGATGGTGCGAGCAACACAAAGGCGAAGTTTGGTCAAGGCATCCAAACTCCCCTGCTCCGTAAGAATGACCTTGTTCACTACATCCATCAGAAACCGATACCTTCTCCTCAGCATATTCTTCTTTAGATTTGTGGTGTTGTTTCGTTGGCTTCTCCTCGCCATTGTTTGAAACGTAATCAGATGCTCAGATTCTTTGTAGGTGTGGGGAAGAACACCAGTAGAGGAAATACCAAAGATCTGGGCAGCAACCTCCTTGGATAAAACGACTGTTTCACCATCTACGAGAGAGTCAATGGTGTTATTACTGAACTGGGCTTTGAGCAGAAACTAAAAAGCATAGTAGTTCAAGATCTTGTTGTCTGGCGGCGTCATAGAAACGAAAGTTCACAGATTATGATGTTGGAGAAGATTCAGCATCTCTCTGATGTCTGGAATTCGCGATGCCTCATAGTCCACGCACATTTCAGCATACATGTTCTTGAGCATCTTCTTCAAGGCCTTGCTATCCATAGTTATCAAGTAGCTGACGTGGCAACATCAGCTGATAAGAAGAATCCTCTAGTAAAACCTTTTCTGCTCATCTGGGTCTTCTATGTTAGCTGACATGGGTCAGCTGAAGTGAAGTGGCCTTGTCTGACTCTCATGACTTATACCTGAATCAAGTTAGAAATAACAAGATAGGAAAAATATAAGAAAGAATAAAAGAGACATACTAGATCAGCTGATGTAAAGATCAGCTGACTACCTCAGTAGATTCCCCCTCAGCTGATCACCAGCTGACTACCTAGAAGACCTTTTTCTGCCTTTCTAAAGAACTGCTCCTCCATCTACCATACCTAACTCAGCTACTAACTCTCTGAATCTTACCTCTGCTAAAGGCTTGGTAAGAACATATGCTCTCTACTTCTCTGTGTGGATCTTCTCCATCCTGATGTCTCCCTTCTCAGTATGGTCTCTAAGGAAATGATGTCTTATATCCACATGCTTACATCTGGTATGGAGAACTGGATTTTGAGTAATGGCTATTGCACTTGTGCTATCACAAAAGATACGTATCTCTTCTGTGATCACATGGTAATCCCTCAGCAGTTGTCTGATCTAGAGCAGCTGAGAACAACAGCTACCAGCAGCCATGTACTCTTCCTCTATTGTGGAAGTAGCTATTGAGGTCTGCCTCTTGGAGAACCAAGAAATCAGCTTACTTCCCAGAAACTGACATGTGCCTGAGGTTGACTTCCTATCAATCTTTCACCCTCCATAATCAGAGTCTGAGTACATACTCAACTGAAAGTCAGAACTAATTTTTAAAACCTATCAAGTCTATTGTTTTTAAAATAAGCCTAATTTTAGGTTTTTATTTCTATCAAGTCTATCAAGTCTATTGTTTCTAAAATAAACCTACTCAACTGACTCCCTATCAAGTAGTCTGTTGTTTTTAAAATAAACCTAATTTTGAAAAAGGTTTTTGAAACCTATCAAGTCAATTCAAGCCCCTCCCCCCCCCTTCTAGACTTGACTTAGTGTTTCTTTCTCTAAAACCTGCCTTTGGGACCAACAAGTAGTATCAGAGCTGTGTGTCCAACAAACCACAGCCTGAGAAAGCTTTTGGTGGTCACCTGGACTGATCCCTGAAAACTATTTTAGAAAAACTTGTGTGCAATTTATCTAACCACTTGCAAATATGGCTTCTTATAAGAAGAGTGGATCCAAGACAAGGAAGCTGCCTGAATTTTCCATTGAAGACTATGACTACTGGAAGTTCTGAATGGAGAATCATCTTGGAGCCATTCATTATAGGATGCTGGATGTTCTGGAGGAAGGGCCTATAAAATTCTACTTGGAAGCAGTAAGTGATGGCAAGACTCCAGAAGCAGAGATCAGCGAAAGAAGGAAGCCAGAAAAGAAGAAGAGTGAACTAAATGATGTTGAAAGAAAACTCTTCAATCTGGATCAAGTGGCAAGATCTGAAATAATTGAGACACTGTCAAAAGAGTATATTGAGAAGATCAAGACCTGCAAGACAGCTAAGGAGATGTGGGAGAATCTCTCCTTAATGTGTGAAGGGACTGATCAGATAAAGGAGAATAAGCTTCAAGTTGTTCTTCACACCTTTGACACTTTCAAGATGAAGGCTGATGAGTCAATTGATCAACTTGATATGAGGCTGACAAACATCTTGAATAAGGCAAGCTCTCTAGGAAAAGAATACTCAGAGAAAGAGATCAACAACAAAATCCTGAGATCTCTCACTCCCAGATGGAGAGTGAAGGTGACTGTGATCAAGGAGACCAAGAACTTATCTGAAATGAGTCATCATACACTATTATCTCATCTGAAGGCACATGAGTTCGATATTCAAGAAGAAGATCAAGAAGATGAGACTCCATCATCATCTTCAGCTGCAAAGAATGTTGCATTCTCAGCTACAGCTGATAGTCAAGAAAAATCCTCTACTCCAGAGGACATGACCTTGAGCAGCTTGCTCTGCTGACCAAGAAGTTTGACAAAATGTCAAACAAGTTACAGAAGTACAGATCTCATTGGAAGAAGAACAAGGGTGATTCTTCCAGGAGGTATCAGAAGTCATCTGATTCCAGAAGACCATCAGATGAGAAGGAGACCAGGTACAAGTCTCCAGAGAGAAGGAGGGAACCAAGTCCCAAGAGAGGAGGAGATGATGTGTGTTATTCTTGCAACAAGCCAGGGCATCTCAGCTATGATTGTCCTCAGCTTACACTAAGGGAGAGAGAAGAGAAGAGGATCAAAAGAGATAGCAGGTTTGCTGATAAAAGAGCTCTGCTGGCAGAGGAGGAGAAACAAGACATCAGCTCATCCTCATCTTCATCTGATTTTGAGTCAGAAGAAGACATCTGCCTTATGGCCAAGGTAGAATATGTAAATTCTCCTACCCCCCCTGTTAGCTCATCTTGCTCTTCTACCTATTCTATGGAGTCAGATATACACAAGTTGTTATCTGATCTCCAATCCTCCTTAAAAGTTTGTTCTACGTTAGAAGAGGAGAACTCTGATCTGAAAGTTGAAGTTCAAAGCTTGAGACAGGAATTGGAAAGTGCTAGACTACCAGTTGTATCCTATGACTCACTTGCTAACAAGTCTGCTGACTTAATAGCAAAATGTGAGGAACATGAGAAGCTGATAGAAAAGCTGGTTTCTGAGAACACTGTTTTGAGTGAAGAGCATAATCGGCTGACAGCTAAGTTCGATGAACTCTTCAAACAGAATGACCTGACAATTAAAAATTCACTGCAGCTCCAGCTGAAAGTGGATCAGCTAACTAAGGCAAAAAATGTCGTGTTTGAAATAGCTGAATCCTCACAAACTGTGAATGATAAAAGGGGTCTTGGTTATCCCAAACCTAAACCACAAAAGAAGAAGAAAGGTGATAGTGGGTTAATTAGGGATCCTCGGAAGGTTAAAGGGTCAGTTGAGCCTGCATCTGTATCAGAAGGGCAAAAGAGCAAAGGGACAGAAAAGGTCCCACCTGAACAGAAGAGCACTAAAGCTCAGAAATCTGCTGGAGAT
Organism: Prunella vulgaris; assembly: GCA_026898435.1. Lineage (NCBI taxonomy): Eukaryota > Viridiplantae > Streptophyta > Magnoliopsida > Lamiales > Lamiaceae > Prunella > Prunella vulgaris. Next base: position 8,929 of record JAPKLY010003694.1, on the reverse strand, counting down.
CACAAGGTTTCAACAGAGAAGAAGAGTACTAAAACTCAGAAGCCTGCTGATAACCAACATAAGTCCAAAGCTCAGAAGCCCCAAGACCAGAAGAGCCATCCTACTCATAGCAATGCTAAGACAAGGAGGCCTCAGCAGAATCAGCAGAGGAATGATAAGCCTGGGCCATCTCAGCAGAGTAATCCCAAGCGAAATAGACCTCAGCCTTGGGTTACATTTAATGTAACCAAAATAGGCAAGACTTCACAGGCTAAAGTATATGAGTCATTCAAAGGCTCAAGCTGAAACTACCCTTTTGAGCAGCCCACCTACAAGCCTGCTGTTATCACTCATCGCCCCAGAAGAGATCCTTTGAAGGAGATAATTTTTGTGGACAAATATGGTAGAAGATTGAGATCTCCTAAACCTCATAAGGATGAGACCTGTGGATCCAGAAAGTGGAAACTAACCAATAAGGGTCATCTCTCGTACATTGATAGCGGATGCTCAAAGCATATGATGTTTGAAAAGCATCTTCTCCAGGACTTTGTGACGCTTGATGGGCCTAGAGTTGTATTTGGTGACAACAACTTTGGAGTCACAAGAGGAGTTGGCACTCTGCTGATCAAAGGTACAAGAGTTGAAGAAGTCTACTTTGTAGAAGGGCTGATGCACAATCTTCTGTCAGTATCCCAATTCTGTGATAAGGGCTATTCAATAAGATTCTCTAAAAACTCTTGCCTTGTTATTAATGATTTAAATGTGCAGGTGCTACTAACTGGCCTCAGAAAAGGTAATATGTATCTTGCAGATTTTGCAAGCTGCCAGCTGACTCATGCTTGGTTGCTAAAAGCTCCTCAGAGGTCAGCTGGCTCTGGCACAAGAGATTAGGTCATCTGAACTTCAAGACTATCAACAAGGTGGCAAGGAAGGGTCTAGTCAGAGGACTACCTAATGAGGTGTTTGCATCTGAGCAGAAGTGTGATGCTTTCCAGAAAGGGAAGCAGACAAAGGCCTCATTCAAGGATGTGCAGAGTACTGCAACAACAAAAGCACTCCAGCTGCTTCGCATGGATCTGTTTGGACCAGTCTCACCTCTTAGCTTCAGTGGAAGGAAGTACACACTGATGATTGTTGATGATTATACAAGATTCACTTGGGTAGTGTTCTTGTTCAAGAAGAATGAGACCAGGGTCAAGATGCTGGAGTTGTTCAAGAGGATTCAGAAGGAGCTGGACCTCAGCTTAGTCAGAATCAAAAGTGACAAAGGTACTGAGTTTCTTAACTCTATTGTTTCTGACTATTGCAGGGAAAATGGTATTCAGCATGACACATCAGCTGCCAGAACACCTCAGCAGAATGGGTTAGCTGAGAGAAGAAATAGAACCCTCAAGGAGGCAGCTAGAACCATGTTGGCTGAATATCAGACCCCCCAAAGATTTTGGACAGAAGCTATCAACACTGCTTGCTACATCCAAAACAGATGTTTGCCAGTCAAGAGGCATGGCAAGACTCCTTATGAGATGTACAAATGTAAATCTCCTAACCTTTCCTTTGTCCATATTTTTTGGAGTAGATGTTTAATTCATGACAATGGAAAGACCAAGTTAAAGACTTTTGATGCTAAGGTTGCTGAAGGAATATTCTTAGGATATTCTGGAAGTAGCAACGCCTATAGAGTCTTTAATAAGGTCTCTCTTTGTGTGGAGGAGACACCCCATGTTGTATTTGATGAATCTGTTCATGAGTACAGCAAAGAGAAACTAGCAGATGAGATGGATCAGCTGAATCTGAAAGACAAGCCAGATCTGATCAAGGTAGTGGTTCCTAGGATTGAATCAGACTCAGATTTAGATGATGAGCCCAAGTCAGCTGATAAGCCCTCATCAGCACCAAATGATGGCACAATGACTCCTGACACTAACCAAGGGGGAATATCAGACAAGACTCAAGAGGAGCTGACCATGGCACCTCAGAGGAGTAAAAGGAACTTGTCTTATTTCCCAACTGAGCAGATCTTAGGAGATCCAAGTGTAGGTGTTTAGACCAGAAGGAAGCTCAACTTGGGTGCTCAGTTCAGCCGTTATGTGTCTCTGATTGAACCCAAGAATATCCATGAAGCTCTTGAGGATCCAAACTGGATTGTAGCCATGCAAGATGAGCTAAACCAGTTTGCAAGACAAGAAGTTTGGACTCTAGTGGAGAGGCACAAACATCAGAAGGTCATAGGCACCAAGTGGGTCTTCAAGAATAAGAAGGATGAAAATGATGTTGTGGTAAGAAACAAGGCAAGGCTAGTTGCCCAGGGGTATTCACAGTCAGAGGGGATTGACTATGATGAGATATTTACTCATGTGGCTAGACTAGAAGCCATCAGATTGTTTCTAGCTTATGCTATTTTCAAAGGGTTCAAAGTATATCAGATGGATGTCAAATCAGCATTTTTGAATGGAATCCTGGCAGAAGAAGTGTATGTGGAACAGCCACCAGGGTTTGAAATTGGAAACAAGGTCTACAGGCTGCAGAAGGCTTTATATGGACTAAAGAAGGCACCTAGAGCATGGTATGATACCTTATCACAGTTCCTGCTGGATCGTGGCTTCAGCAAAGGTAAGATAGACAAGACCTTGTTCAGAAAAGAAGATGGAGATGATATCCTCCTGGTGCAGATCTATGTGGATGATATCATCTTTGGCTCCCCCAACAAGCAGATGTGTGATCAATTCAGCAGACTGATGACAAGAAAATTTGAGATGTCAATGATGGGGAGATGACCTATTTCCTTGGACTTCAGGTGAAGCAGATGTCCAATGGAACCTTTATCAGCCAAGCTAAGTATGCCAAGAACTTGATAGAAAGTTTGGAATCAGCAGTAGCAGAGAAGCTAAGATTCAATGATGGCAAACTTCAGCATGGACCCAGATGAGGCTGGTGAGAAAGTAGATCAGACTCACTACAGAGGACTTATTGGTTCTCTGCTGTATCTCACTGCCAGCAGACCTGATATCAGCTTCGCAGTAGGTGTATGTGCAAGATTTCAGGTGAACCCTAAAAAGTCTCATTTGGAAGCAGCTAAGAAGATTGTGAAGTACTTGAAGGGTACTTCCAATCTGGGCCTCTGGTACCCAGCTGATGACAACTTTCAGCTGAGTGGATATTCAGATTCTGACTATGGAGGGTGCAAGATTGATAGGAAGTCAACTTCAGGCACATGTCAGTTTCTGGGAAGTAAGCTGATATCTTGGTTCTCCAAGAAGCAGACCTCAGTAGCTACTTTCACAACAGAGGCAGAGTACATGGCTGTTGGTAGCTGCTGCTCTCAGCTGCTCTGGATTAGACAACAGCTGAGGGACTACCATGTGATCACAGAGGAGATCCCCATCTTTTGTGATAGCACAAGTGCAATAGCCATTACTCAGAATCCAGTTCTCAATACCAGATGTAAGCATGTGGACATAAGACATCATTTCCTTAGAGACCATACTGAGAAGGGTGACATCAGGATGGAGAAGATCCACACTGAGAAGCAGAGAGCAGATGTTCTTACCAAGACTTTAGCAGAGGTAAGATTCAGAGAATTGGTAGCTGAGTTAGGTATGGTAGATGGAGAGGCAGTTCTTTAGAATGGCAGGAAAAGGTCGTCTAGAGTGGTCAGCTGCCGATCAGTTGAGAGGGAATCTACTGAGGTAATCAGCTGATCTTTACATCAGCTGATCTGGTATGTCCCTTTATGCTTTCTTGTTTCTCTTCATATCTTGTTATTTCTAACTTGATCAGGTTTAAGATGAGAAAGTCAGACAAGACCATTTCCCATCAGCTGACATAAAGAGACCAGATGAGCAGAAGAGATTTTGCAAGAGAATTTTTCTTATCAGCCGATGTTGCCACGTCAGCTACTTGATAAGTTTACTCTTCTTATTGCTTTTTAAATTTTTGTTTGAAAAATAAAATCTTTTAAAAAATCTGATAAATCCCTAATTTCTAAAATTGATTTTAGAAAATTGGCAATCAAATCTTTTTATTTTTGAAAATTCCGGGATTTATTATTTTTTCCAAAATTCGGTGTCAGTGACTTTTTCGTATTTTTGCACGTTTTAAAACACAAGCAAATCTACCCAAAAGCGGATGAGTAATTGTAGTATTGCAAGTATACGACCAAGTAATATCGACCTAGGATTTAGTGGTGTGATGGAGCCCCAAGATTATGTGTTGTCATGATACTATAGTGACGAGTCCGGGTTTACAAGAAAAATAAACAAGCACAAATTAAACTAGAAAACAAATAAAACTGCCCACTAACTTCCGAGAAAGTGCAAGAGAGATGTATGCTTCGGGTGTTTTCCTTACAATTTCGATCAATGTTTCTCACAACTTAACTATCTATCATTTGCTATGTTCTTGGAATGAGTTAAAAGGCTACCACAAAATATTTGAAGACCAATCCCTTTTAAGGCTTAGGTGATCAAGCAACATGATTAGTTCCTAAGGTAGTGAATTATAGAAAAGTTCAACATGGTTACTAATCCCTATAATTCCCCTCTCACCAAATTCTCAAATCCTCGATTCAAAGAACTTAATGTCTATTAATGGTGATCTAAGCCATCTACCTCCTCTCGGTGTAATAGATTACTAGTTTAATTCAATTAATCAAACAATCTTTCCCTACAAAGCCAATAAAATACACACCCAACTCTCATTGCAGCATATACCCATCAACTAAGAGATACTAAATTAATTCAATTAATCTAATCAAGATAAACACATTAATAAAAACACATAATCAATCTCATAACAAAATCAAGACAATCAAATCATGATCACACTAATTTCCATCACAAATCAAACGCCCAAAGCATATAAAAGTTAGTCCATGACTAAAAATATCAAACCCATGATCATAACACTAAAATAAAAGATAAACAAGAACATCACCATTAAAACTTAAATAAAAAAACAAAATCACCTCTTGACTTCCAATCCTTCAATACTTCCAAGAAATTAAAATGCCCAATCAAAATCCTAACTAGAAATTGCAAGAAAATTAAATTTCTAATCTAATGTATGAAGTGTGTGCGGGGGAGAAGAGATCCCCACAAAAAGTGTAAAAAACTGCTCTAATTCTCCTGCCTCATTTCGTGTCAAAACCCTTCTATTGTGTCACTAAACCTACGCTGCTTCTTTTTTCTTCAGCCAAAGAAATGGGCCAAGGCCCAATTAATTCCTCCACGTGGCTGAGTTCAACTGGATTAAAAATCTGAATTTTTGTCTTGCTCGATCGAGTTGAGTTGCTTGGTGAAAAGTCAAAACAAATTAGTGGGGCCATGTTGATTGAACTCCCAGCAGCCTGCATCCATTTAAACCTCCAGCATTTACAACCTTCGACCAATTATCATTCTCTTTGGGCCTTCAGTAATTCCATTATCTATTAAATGGGCTCTTTCAAATTAATTGAGTAAATGGGCCACTAAATTAGTTAGCCCAATACCATTTCGATCTCCGTTCTTTCTTGATTCTTCTCGTCAATTTACTCCAAAAATATCAATATGTATTTTTCTCCAAAAATCTTCAATTTCCTACAAAAAAATCAACAAATGCCTTTCGTGGCCATTAAGCACAATAAATCAAATTAAATGTATAAAAATGAATGGAATCCTATAAAATTAATCACATTAAGCACCCTAAAAATGAGCAATTCTCACACAAATAAGTCAGTGGTAATTAATTTCTCACCGCCCAAATTACCTCACAAAAGTTTTTAATCATTACCTTTTTACAAAAAGCGAAATTTTTGGCGGCCAAAACCCTTTTCGAAACTTGACACCTACGCATCACCCCTAAAATTCTCAAGGGTCACTTTATCTGGACCGTTGATTTATGTGATGCAACATGCCCATCAACGATCTAAATTGATCGGTTTATTTTTGGAAAAACTACTCATCTTCTCCGATTAGTATATATACCCTTAAGCTCTTTTCTAAAAACCTTTCCTCTATGAAATCTTTCTATCTACCCTATATTCTTTATCCTCAAATTTTCTGTGCTACTATTCTTTGTATTGAAGTTATGGATACCAAGGCTTGGAAGAAACTGCTCAAAGATATGTATGCTGAAATGTGCGTCGATTATGAGACAACAAGGATTTTGGAGATCAGTGCTAACTCCATCGGGTCCATTGTGGATGGAGAGACTATGGTTTTGACCAAGGAGGGTGCTACTCAAATCTTTGGTCTTTCTTCTACTGGTCTCCTTCCCCACACCTACAAAAATTCTGAGCATTTGATTACATTCCAAACGATGGCAAGGAGAAGCCAGCGGAACAAGAGTGGCACGGGCTCTGCTACTCAAGGATGGAGTGGCTCTGGATTGCCCGGAAACAGTGGAGTCCGAATTCATCCCACCAACAGAGAACTATGCCATCTCTCAAGATGACCAGGTGACTCCTGATATTCTAAATAAAATGAAAGATTATTTTGATGATCATATCAGGGAAGTCAAGGCCACTCTGTTGGCTACCAAGTCTGCTTCTCCTTCTCTGATTGAGAGGCATGTCCATCAAGTGTTGCTGGACCACCGGAACAAGCTGAGGGAAAGCCTTGAAGACAGTTTGTATGTCACAAGAAATGAGCTATTCTTCTCTCGGAAGAGGATTGAACAAACTGCTAAAGCCTTCATTGATGATGCAACTACCTCCTTCTCTACTGAATCGGACAAGATTAGACTGCTCAATGCCAACCTGGAGAGAGAAGTGGCAGAATGCAAAGATGGTCAAGCTGACCTCAGATATGTTGTTGAGAAGATTCCCTCTTCTCTTCCCTCTTCATCTGTCTTTGATGATATCAAAAAGGGGGAAGAAAAGAACTTAGCTTACATTGTCGTTCTACAAGCTGAATTGGCTGCTCTGAAGGCTCTGTTACTGGACAACCATGGTGTTCTCTCTGCTAGGGTTCAGACTATTGAAGAATATATTAAAGATAGGTTAGTTGCAGAGTAGAGAACTCAAGAGCTGAGAGATAGGAGGATGGCGAAGGCCTTGCAGAGGCAAGAAGAGGTTGTTGAAGCCAAGGAGAAGCAGAAGCGTATCATGAATGTTGAGCTTGATGCCAAACTTGCCAAGGAATTGCAGCTGGCTGAGAAGGAGACTCTAGAGGAGAGAAATAAAAGGCATGAACGTGAGATGAACGATCAGCTGAACAAGCGCTACCTGAAGAGAATGAAGAAAGAAGGCAAGATGGTGCCTCTCAGCAAGCAGAAGGGTAGATTCATCCCTGGTCCAGATGATCCTCTGATTGTTGGGCCCGTAGAAATATTCATCAAGGATATGACTGAAGCTCAGGTTGCTATGTGGAGAACTATCAAAGCAAGAGCTTTTATCCAGTTCTATGTCCTCAGAGGAGAAGATGCCAGATCAGCTGAGGAGAAGAGCAGAGAGTTCAGAGATTGGTTGAAGGAGAACTATTATGTCTTCTCTACGTTCATCACTGAGGCCATGAGCAAAGTCAGTGCTTAGCCTGAACTTCCAGAGCTTGAACTATTTCCTACACCATTGATGACAGAGGAAACCTGGACTGGGTGGAGATTTGGAGGACTTGGTTAGATATGGTGACCCGGTTTCTTCCAACCATTCCTGATTCGTCCGTACCTGCTCTGAAGGCCATTGAGAAGAAGTTTCTGGACTGGATGCAGGTACCTATCAACAGCAGAAAAGCATTGGTGTAATAGTCCAGCTGAGTCAGTTGTGGGTAGGTTTCTATTTTGCTTGTAACTCTCCTTTTGGTTAATGAAGTTTTTTTTTTATTCCAGACAACTTCTTGTTGTCAGCTGCTATTTATTTTCTGTTTAAAGGATCTTATCTAAAGATCTTCTTTTCTGTCCTATTTTGATCTTGACTTATATTGTTTATCTTTTGAGATCAGCTGAGTTGGTTTTGATATCATCAAAAAGGGGAAATTTGTTAGGATACTCTTGTTAGATGTTTTGATGACATGATAAACCAATCAGCTTGTAATAGGACCAGCTGAACCTGTTAGTCAGCTGATTAATAGTTAGGATTAGATAGGTTATTAGTACGGGGGAATCATCCTTGCTGCCTAGAAAATCCGAAGCTTTCATAGAGAAGAAGATTAGCTAAGGCTTTGAAGACTTAGCAGATTCCAGAAGACAGAAGACCTGAGCAACTGACACTGAAGTACCTGGAGTAGAACATCAGAGGAGACAGATCAACTGATGTCAGAAGATCAGCTGAGCACGTCGCAGACAAGACAAGGACCAAGGACCAAGATTCCAGACAAAGTCCAAGGTATCAGCTGAGGTGCACATCAGCAGACTAGCACATCAGCTGAGGTCCTAGTACCAGCAGACCGGTACACCAGCTGAGGTCTTGTGCTCCACCCAGATTCTACGGAATCACATTATGGGTTGACTTGCGACAAAGAGAAGATTCCCATAATAGAAGATCAATCAATCAAGGGGACAAACTTGATTAATTGAAGATTGCGAAGACTTCTTGGAATCAGGAAGAAGATTCAATCAATCGTAATGATTGATTGATTACGAGATTATAGGATTTCAGATCTCTAGTCTATCCCAACGGCTAGTTGACTTGAACCTATAAATAAGAGTGCCAGTGGAGATTTCAAATATCGATACACACGCGTTTAAGCTTGCAGAAACTCTGTCAAAATCTTCACTCGTACTCAACACCATTCTTTCATACTAATCCTTTGTAAGCTTTATAGAAGCTGTTAGAAGTCGACTGCTATCAAGCATAGACATCTATAAGAGAGTTGTACTCTCAAAGTTTGTGAGTGAGTGAGAGAGAAGTTAGTGGAGAGCCCCACAATTCCAGTTGGATTGTGGAGAGTGGAGTAGGACCTTTTGTCCGAACCACTATAAATTCTGGGGTGTTGTGTTCTTTATCTTTCTGTTCTTAACTGTGCACAAATCACTAAAA
>JAPKLY010003693.1:0-17495 GCA_026898435.1 Prunella vulgaris | reverse complement strand
TTCCTCTGAGTCTTTGTTCGAGATCCAGAAGGCACAATTTTCTTCTTCTGAACCTGCGAAGTCAGGTACTCATTGGACTCTTTTAGCCGTTGGATCTGACGGAGCAGTGAAATCTCCTTCATCTTCGCTATCTTCTCCGCCTCAGTCATCACCATCTTTTCCTGAGTGGTCAACCCCGGATTCATCTGTTCCTCTATCTCCTTATACAAAGGTTCCAGAGCGAGATCCTCAGAGGGCCTCAACCTCTTCGGCTCTGAACCTTCAGCGGCTTCGATGGCAGCGACGGACCTTGTCCTTTTTCTATCTGCCGCTTTCAGTTCAGGGGGGAAGATTTTCTTCTTGGCTTTACCAGTAGTAGCAATTTGCTTCTTCCCTTCTTCCCCCTTTTTGGCATCATCGTCATTGATTCGCTTGACAATTTCATTTACTGACTCCGCCAACAACATGAACTGACTGTCCATCTCAGTCTGCTTGCCCTGTAGCTGCCCAATCTGCCCTGCCATCCCTCTTAGGCCGACACTGAGCTTATCAATGGCTGAATTGTGTGCAGCCTTCAGTCGACCTTAGAAGTTCTCCATTCTGTTGTCTAGGGCAGAGGCAATTTCCACCTTCTCCTGTGCAGACATCTCACTCAGCAGCTCATCCTTCAGTTCAGCCTTCAGCTTGGCCAACTTTTCATCAACCAGTTGATCAATTCTTTCAGGCAGTTGTTGATCAAGAAATGTGGCAAGCTTGTTCTCCTACTGAGTTTGCGCATCAGAGACCATTTGATTGCAGCTTTGAATGGCCCCTTTTGCTTGCTCAGAGATAACGGCGAGATCTACTGAGTGTTGAGTTCTGACTTCTCCAAGAAGATCAATGGCAGCATTCATGTCAGATCCCATCTCATTCAGATCACGATCCAGTCTATTCATCTTCTTGTTCAGCACTTCAGAATTTGAACCAACCCTACTAGCTTATCTCTCGACGAGGATTACCCTTTTGTGAAGATTGGCAAGAGCTCGTGAGGAGTTCTGAACATATAGTGACTCGGGGGTGATCCATTTTCCTCTGACTCGGACCAGACCTGGTGGACCCTCTTCAGAAGCCTCCGCAATCCTGGGTCCCAGAATTACTTCATCGGCCGGTGCACTGACCCCTTCAGTGCCACCTTGCTGAGCACTATCAGCAGTCTCAATCACCTCCTTCTCAGCTTCCTCCTCCACTTCTTTCTCCTTCTCAACTCTCTGAGGCTCGGGCTCAGGATAAATGCATCGGACAGTTCTGATAAAGTCTACCATCTTGATCAGGTGATGTAGAGTGTTAACGTTAAAATTATCAAAGAGGGCAGCCTCTAATTCAGCAATATTGTCCCATCCTCTCGACTCCCCGAGTTGACTGAGTTCAGGCCAGGTGGAGTTCCGGATCATAGCAAAGGTGCGAAGCTGCACAACTGCTTCCTTCTGAGCATCTGAGAGGTCAGGAAACCTTCTCTCCACCATCTCAGCAGCCGTTCCCCTTGCCACTATCTCAAAGTCTGACAATGTGTTCTCTTCAGGCGTAGGGAATGGCCACGGAGCTTCAGCCTGATCCCCTTCAGACACCTCCTTCTGAACTCCTTCCTCCTGAACAGGTTCCCCCCGATCCTCACCCGAGGGGGCCTCCATACCCTGATAAGTTGAAGCAATGTCAAGAATCAGTGGGTTAGGATCAGCGGGTGTAACATCCGGAATGGCAGAGATAGGGGCGATTTCAAGTGCAGCCTGAGCTGATTTTCTCTCCGGATGTGCGTACTGAATCATTTCTTCAGCAGCCTTTTCTTCCACAAGCTTTTTCTCTCGCTCTCCTGACCCCGGATATAAGAATTTTAGTTTTTGTTGCTTGGGTCCTGAGGGCTTGGGTTTGTCTTCCGCTGGCATAGTAATAAGGATCCCAGAACATTTGCTCGCCTGAGCCTTGACTCCTCCAGTCGTGCTCGCCTGAGCCTTCTTCTTCTGAGTCCTTGGTCGTTTCTTGGTGCCAGCATCACCGCAATAGGCTCTGAATAGATCAATCTTCGCTGGAATCTCGAGTGATTGGGCCTGATCCACATCACCGGGATCCAGGGTCTCCAAGATCAGAGAAATCTTGGTGCCAAAGTGCATCTTGGCCTCAAATATCGCCTGACCCTCCGGCGAATATTTGATTTTGTTGGTCTCAGCTACCAGCAATTGGAGGAAGTAATCCTTCCAGTTAAAGTTATGCACTGAGGTGTCAGAGATTGCCATCATCGTATACATTTTTGGCTGCGAGATCTGCTCTAGTCCTCCAGCAATCCCCATCACTCCCTGACTCGTCAGATCGAAGAAGTATCGATTCTCTGTTCTCAGAACTGACTTGTTCAGACCTGATTTCAGGACCACATCACCATCGTATAGGGACTGGAGATAATCCTTCTCAGTTCCAAACCCATAATCAACAAGGCTTGACCCGAATGAGGAAGATTAAGAACCTCTCTAATCTTCTGCCTGAGGTTGAGAGTGACCCACCTCCTGGTCATCTCTTCCTCACCATCCTTCCCCTTCACACATGAGGTCAGGGGAATGCATGTTTCCCACTCCTGGGAGTCCTTGTTCTGTGCCATTTTGATATAGAAAGCAGCAACAAGTCTGGGATGGAGTCTCTGAGGTCTGGAAGCGATAAAACGCAGAAGACCTGCATTTTTGAAAACCTCCTTTACAGGTAATATGTCAGGATGATTGGAGGTAAAATCTCCAAATGGTTCCCAGTGTATTTCATTTCTTAGGTGAAATAGGTTCCCAAAGAATGAATCCACCGAAGGAGAAGCCATGGAAATAATATGAAGACTGAAGAAGATCGGTTCACAGAGAGAAATATATCAAGAAAAGATTTAGGTGCATAAAGGTTGCAATAGCACAAACTTTCCTTATTTATACAAAAATTCAGTTTTAATCGGATGGCTCAGAAAATAGTGACTTATGAGATTCAAAGGTTAAGATTAAAGCGCAAGATGCATGGAGACTCTTCGGATTTTCAAAAGTAATGGGTCAAAACTTTATCGAAAACTGTTCCCGCCCACTGTGCATTAAATGCGCGTCAGAGCATGTCCGTATTTAATTCAAATAAATTATATTAAATAATAACCGAATATTAAATGAATGGCTGGGATTAAATGACAAATTAAATTGATTTGACAATACAGCAAACAGTATCAAGGATGATGCACGCAAGATCTGATGACTGAAAGAAAATCAGGAAATATACCAGTCAGTTAGATTTGTATTCTGACTGATACCACATGTGATCTATCAGGATGACAAGCCCTGAATTCAGTGTCCTGAATCTTAGTCAGTCTATAGTGATCATTCTTTTCATACTGAATGTTCCCCCTACAACCATTCACAATCTCTCTGAGATTCCTTCATCCTGAGTCCATATTAGTCATTCCCTCTGACCTTGAGCATTCTGATCAGAGATTCAGATTGAATCTCCTAATCCTGGGTCAAGGAGTCCTAATTCTACTGATAGCTCAACAAATCTGGTTTCAGGCAAAGCCTTAGTCAGTATGTCAGCTCTCTGCTTATCAGTAGGGACTCTCTCCATCCTGATGTCCTTTTTCTCAACATGATCTCTGATAAAATGATGCCTGATGTCTACATGCTTACACCTTGTGTGTAAGACTGGGTTTTGGGATATGGCAATGGCACTATTATTGTCACAATAAATTGGGACTTCAGTGGCCTCAACTTGGTAGTCTCTCAGTTGCTGTTTCAGCCAAAGGATCTGAGAACAACAACTGCCTGCTGCCATATACTCAGCCTCAGTAGTAGACGTTGCAACACTGGTTTGCTTCTTAGAAAACCAAGAGATCAGCTTACTCCCTAGAAACTGACATGTGCCTGTAGTTGATTTCCTATCAAGCCTACAGCCTCCATAATCTGCATCTGAATAGCCAGTCAGTTCTAGGTTGTCATCAGAGGGATACCAAAGTCCTAGATTTACTGTACCTCTCAGGTATTTTAGTATTTTTTTAGCATTCTCTAGATGACTCTTCTTTGGATCAGACTGATACCTTGCACAAACTCCAACTGCAAAAGTGATGTCAGGACGACTAGCAGTCAGATACAATAAGGATCCTATCAGTGCCCTATATTCAGTCTGATTTACTGAGACTCCTTCTTTGTCAGGGTCCAGCTTCTCATTTGTGTTCATGGGAATACGTGAGACTTTGCTGGACTGAACTCTGAATTTCTAAATCAAATCCCTCGCATATTTGGACTGATTTATGAAGATTCCGAAGTCTGTTTGCCTGACTTGGAGACCCAGAAAGAAATTAATTTCTCCCATCATTGACATCTCAAATTTCCCAGTCATCAGCTTGGAGAATTTCTCACAAAGCTTCAGATTAGGAGATCTAAAAATTATGTCATCCACATAAATCTGAACCAAGAGAATGTCCTCCCCTTCGGATATCCGGAAGAGGGTCCTGTCCACTGTTCCTTTCACGAACCCGTGGTCTATCAGGAATTGGGATAATGTATCATACCAAGCTCTCGGAGCTTGCTTCAGGCCATAAAGAGCTTTCTTCAGGTGATATACCTTATTTCCAACTTCGAAACCTGGAGGTTGTTCCACATAGACCTCCTCGTTTAGTACACCATTCAGAAAAGCACTCTTTACATCCATCTGATACACTTTGAATTACTTGAATGTTGCATATGCCAGAAACAACCTGATTGCTTCAAACCTTGAGACCGGAGCAAAGGTCTCATCATAGTCGATTCCTTCGGCCTGAGAGTAACCCTTTGCCACTAGTCTGGCCTTATTCCTGACTACAACATTCTTCTCATCCCTCTTGTTCTTAAAGACCCATTTAGTGCCAATGACATGTTGACGCCTAGGTCTCTAAACTAACTCCCAAACCTGATTCCGCTCAAACTGATTGAGCTCATCCTGCTTGGCTAGGATCCAGTTGGGATCAGCAAGAGCTTCTTCTATGCTCTTAGGTTCCTGATCACTCAGGAAACAACAAAACATAGCGCTCTCACCAAATGATAACCTAGTCCTGACCCCCTCATTGATATCACCAATGATATCAGCCAATGAGTGATCATCTAGCCACCGTCTCCTGCTGACGGGAGCACTGGGAGGTGCTGACGTTCCTTCGCCTGATCCTGAAATGTTAATCTCGACAATAATAGGCAAAGAACAGGAACGAGCAAGAACAGGGGATACTGAGTCATTTCCTGAGGGTTGGCCAATATCAGGGACATTGTTTCCCCCTACAGTGTTGGACTCAGTAACTGTCTCAGGTGCAGAAGTATCATCACCGACAGTACCTACCTCAGGTTGAGTCTGTCCCTCCGTCTGAGACTCAACATCTTCCTAGGCTGGGGCTTGTTGAGGGTTGGCCTGAGGTCCATCCTAATCTTCATCATCATAATCCCATCCTTTGGGAGCACTGACAAGCTTGATCTTGAATTCAGGATTTTTCAGTCTCAGTTTTGTTATTCTCTTGGTAACCCCCTCAGTGTCAGGACTCAGAACCTGTTTCCTATGCACTGATGCAGTCTCATCAAACACAACATAAGGTGTTTCCTCCACACAAAGGGTCCGACAGTTATACACCCTGAAGGCTTTACTGACTAAGGAGTATCCTAAGAAAACTCCCTCATCAGATTTGCTATCAAAGGCTTTCAGCTGGTCTTTCCCATTGTTCAGGATGAAACACTTACACCAAAAAATATGGAAATAAGAGATGCGAGGCTTCCTATTGTTCCAAGTTTCATAAGGTGTCTGAGCATGTTGTTTGTTAAGCATAAATCGGTTCTGAGTGTAGCAAGCAGTGTTGATTGCTTCAGCCCAGTACTTCTTGGGCAATCCTGACTCAGCCAACATGGTCCTGGCAGCTTCCTTCAGGGTCCGATTTCTTCTTTCAGCTACCCCATTCTGCTGAGGGGTCCTGGCTGCAGAAGTCTCATGAGTTATACCATGGTTAGTACAAAAGTCAGTTATAATAGAGTTTATAAACTCAGTTCCTCGATCTGATCGGATCCTGACTATGCTCTGACCCTGTTCAGTACTCAATTGCTTGAGTAACTCTGGAAGCTTGACCTGAGTCTCCTTTTTGTTCCGCAAGAAAATAACCCATGTGTACCTGGAATAATCATCAACAACACCAAGGGTATATTTCCTACCATTTATGCTGACAGGAGTAACTGGACCAAAGAGATCCATGTGCAGAAGCTGAAGCACTCTGTCAGTTGAGAAGGCTTCTTTCTCTTTGAATGAGGCTTTGGTTTGCTTGCCTTCCTGACATGCTCCGCACACTTGGTCTTTGCTAAAAACTTCATTGGGTAGACCATCTACAAGAGAAAGTCTAGAAATTTTGTTAATAATCTTGAAGTTTAAGTGACTCAGGCGTTTATGCCAAAGCCAACTGAGCTCAGAGGAGCTCTTAGCGACCAAACAAGTTTCAGGAGAGCTGCTCTTGAAGTCAGCAAAATATACATTGCCCCTCCTGACACCTGTAATAAGAACCTGTAGTGTAGATTTGTCCTTCACAAGACACATGTTAGATGTAAATTCTGCACTATATCCTCAGTCACAAAACTGACTGACCGAGAGTAAGTTATGTCTCAGTCCCTCAACATATGATACATTCAGTACACGGACAGAGCCAATAACAAGGGTTCCGAATCCTCTGGTGAAACCCTTAGAGTTATCACCAAAGGTTACCTGCGGGCCTTCCTGAGCTACATAATCCTGAAGGAGATCACGAAATCCGGTCATGTGCCTGGAACATCCTGAGTCCAAGTACCAGTCCTTCATCAGATCCTCCTTCCTCTTCTTGTAGCCCGCAACGACCTGAAAAGAATCAGGCCTCAGGTACCCATCTCGTATTGGGTCCTACTGAGTCAGCCATACCCTTCGGGATCCAGATTTGTTTAACAATTCTGATAGCATCAGAAGTGTAAACCTGTCTCCCTGAAACATCAACATACACAGTCTTCTTCCTTTGTGCCTGGGAAGTTGAGGGTGTATGGATGTCAGCCTGAGGTTCAGGAGCCATATATTGATTCCTGGGGGTGGGCCTCCTGTTCCTCCTTGGCCTGGGTGCATTGGGCTGAGTTTGATCCTGAGAAGGAGCAGCTCGGGCCTGACCTCTTGGCACTTGAGGTCTGGCCTGAGTGTTACCGGAGTCAGGTCTCTATTGCCTTTCAGAGACCACTTGGTTTGTCCTTCTCCTTTGATGATTGGGACGCTCCTGATGGGCTCTGTGCCCTGTCTGAGGAGTCTGGACCTCAGTAGTCCTTGGCTTTGCCTGAGGCCTCCTTTGTCCTGAGTTCCTTCCGCTCTGAGCATTTCTAGGCTGGGCCTGAAAAGTGCTAGGAGCAGAGTTCTTCCCAGATTGAGGATTCCTAGGCTGAGCCTTGGAGTTCCCTTGATCTGTCTTCCTTAACTCAAGATGAGGAGCCTTGGCCTTTCCCTTAGGTTTTGGCCTTGGTTCCTCAGTCCTTTGCCTGACAGGTTCAGCAGGCATTTTCTCCTTCCCTTTGCCCTTGTCCTGACGAGCAACACTTGAGCTCTTGTCATCAGTTAGGGCAGGGACAAACTTCTTCTGAGAGTTGCTCCCTGAAGCACCTCTCTTTTTCTTGCCCTTTAGGTCTTTTGAGGCATCATAGCCCAACCCAGCTTTAGCACCATCAGTCAACTGAGAAAAACTGGTTAACTCATCGACCACTTGGGTAGATGTGTATAACTTCTCCAGCTTAACCTCAAGATGCCCATTTGTTTCTTTTAGGGCCTCAATTTCAGTGGTGTACAGAAGCACCAACTCTTCATGAGCTTTCTCTTTTGAGATCAGCTCAAGATCCCAAGTAGTTTGCTCAGCACAAAGGCCAGCTTGCCACTCAGTTTCGAACATCACTCTAAGAGCAATTCGCTCAATCATCAGTTGTTCCTGAGCAAGGAACAGATCAGTATCACGAGTCTCAATCAGCGAGCTGATTACACCCTTCAGTCTTTCTACCTCCAGTGGAGCTTCATCATGCTTGTTCCGAGCATGAAGCAGCTCTTCCTGAAGATGTACTAATCTGAGGGCTTCCTCAGTATCTCTTACTCTGAGAGACTCTGTTAGCCGATCGTTCTCTCCACTCAGTTGCGCATTCACATCCACTGTGTGGGTATGAGTCTCCTGCAGCCTTGAGAAGTCAACCATCAATTGCTCTAGGGCGAGCTGAAGGTCGAGTTCTCCTGCTGAATCTGAGCTAAGCTCAGGTGCTTGATCAGGAGGAGAGGTAGAAGAACATACCTCATCATCTGCCATCAGGCAGAGGTCATCATACTCCTCATCGGAGAAGAGTTCAGGGGACCGGCGTCCTGGGCCATCTGAATCTGAGGAATCCTCAGCAAGCAATGCTCTCCTGTCTGATGCCCTGAGCTCTCTCTTGGCTCTCCGATCCT
This sequence comes from Prunella vulgaris, assembly GCA_026898435.1. Lineage (NCBI taxonomy): Eukaryota > Viridiplantae > Streptophyta > Magnoliopsida > Lamiales > Lamiaceae > Prunella > Prunella vulgaris. The sequence goes on along the minus strand of JAPKLY010003693.1, from coordinate 9,050 downwards.
CTCGCTCACGAGCACTGAGCTCCGGACAATCATACTGATAATGTCCGGTCTTCTTGCAGTGGTAGCACTGATCTACATCAAAAGCAAACTTTTTGTCAGTGTACCTTTTATCTGATGACTCCCTCCTGCTCCATGATGATCGTTCAGGTTTGGAGCTAGATCTTCTGGGCTCATCATCTCTCCTCTTCTCATCTCTTCGTCGCTCAGGCTCATTGCGATCCCTCCTGGAATCTGAACCCCTCATTTTTTCTCTTCGGGGACTCGATCTCCTGGGGCTGGAGTACTTGCGATCACGACCGTCAGTATAAAATTTCTTATACCTTCCGAATTAAGAGTTCAGTTTCTCGAAACGCCGCGCCATCAGGCTGTACTCCAAGGCCAGCTCATCCTTGTTCATGTCCTTCAGTGACTTAGAGCCAGATCCAGCCTCAGGCTCAGGAGTAGCTTTAAGAGCCACGCTCTTTTCCTTTTCAGGAGTCTTCTCCTCACTAACTTCCTCACTGACAGCACCCTTCTTCTTCCTCTTATCGAGGTCGAATTCCAGAGCCTTTAACTCTGAGAATAGGTGAGAGTGAGTAATGTTGGTAAGATCCTGAGTGTTCTTCAGTAAGATCACTCCTGTGTCCCATCTTTCAGGGAGACAGTTCAGGATTTTAGAAGACACCTCCCTCTTGGGAAACTCTTCCCAAGGGTTGCTAGCTCGTTCATCATCTTAATGAACCGAGCTTCCATCTGATCGATGGATTCTCCTTCTAACATCCGGAAGGCCTCAAACTTCCTGGTAGCAAGATCTCTCTTGTTCTCCTTAATCTTTTCTGATCCCTCACTCATCTCCTTCAGGGCATCCCAGATCTCCTTTGCTGTTCTCAGATGCATGAGCCTGGCCGAATTCTCGTAAGAAATGGTGTGGAGTATAATGTTCTTGGCAACATTATCCAGTCCGATTTGCTTAATCTGATCAGAGTTAAGCACGGACCTCTCCACTTCTTCATCTCCGGCAGCTGGAACAGGAACATTGCCAGCAACAGGCCAGGTCGTCTGAAGATTCCTCATGAATTTGATCGGACCCTGCTCAATCACCAGATGCATCTGATCATGGATGGAATAGAGATATGCGAGTACCCTGAATTTCCAATAGTCATAATTGTCAATAGAGAATTCAGGAAGATTGCCCTCGAGGCGTTTAGAACCGGATGCCATGATATGTAGTTTTCAGAAACGAGATCTATTCAGTAGACCACCAAAAGTTTCTCCTCAGAAACTGTTGGTAAACAAACTCAGTAGTCTTTTGAACCACCGCTCTGATACCACTTGTTGGTCCCGAAACGAGTGCAATCAGTGTATGGGGGGGATACACTGATTTCAGATTTTTCTGAAAGACTCAGAAAAATGCTCTTACACTCTCAGTCAGGATTTCCTGAATTACTCAGTATGCTGAAGGTCCACAGGGACATCAGGGACAATTCAGTAACGAGTCAGATAAACTGAATGCTCTTACACTTGTTGGTCCCGAAATGAGTACAATCAGTGTATGGGGGGATATACTGAATTCAGATTTTCTGAAAGACTCAGAAAAATGCTCCTACACTCTCAGTCAGGATTTCCTGAATTACTCAGTATGCTGAAGGTCCACAGGGACAATTCAGTGACGAGTCAGATAAACTGAGTGTGAGTAAAGTGTTTGGAAGCTCAGTAGAGATAACAAACCTACTGACTGCTAGAAAGCGAGTCAGTTGGACTACTATCTCAGTGAGCTAGGGTGCGTGCGGAAAGTGAGCCCTTAGTTTCTACTCGTTTTAGTTTCTGAAAACATTTTCTCTGAACTTACTTAGTAGACTGGTGGTTAAGGCTGAGTGCACAGTATTACGATTCAGGATGATTGATTCAGTCCTGAAGATAAAATAATGCAGAATGTTCAGTTTATTATGATAACAGTTATGATCCTGAACAGAATAGTAAAGCAGCACACAGGGGACTTTTTAACGTGGTTCGGAGATAACCAACTCCTACGTCCACGACCTGATTTAACAGGAAGCTATCCTCAAAACCCTGAGGATAGGTACTTGGTTTTTACGTGCCAAGGGACACGAATAGCCAACTTCCTCTCTTAGGAACAGACCCCTGGGCGTTTTACAAGTCCCAGTCCTTCTAACCAACCAATCTCACACCCTGAGTGGTTTGGTATTCTGGTTTCCAACTAAGATAGCTCTAGCAATACAAAACAATGCTAAATATTAGAGCTATCGATCTAAGCAAATACAGAGTGAATCCAACTACAACACTAGGGAAATTTAATTGCAGAGTGTTGCTTATAGTATGCTTTGAGAGCTTGGATTCTTGAGAGTTTTCTCTTGGAAATTTCCCGTTAGCCTTGAATGTGTACAAGGCTCTCCATATTTATAGGCAAGATTCAAAATAGATCCGTTGGAGGAGATCAAATCAAATCTTTCCTATTTTAGGGTGGTTGCAGGCTAGAAATACTGTTTGACCTAATCGCCATGCTTATTCTGGCAAGTTTGTCCCATCGCCTGCAACTCTGAGACGCATTAAATGTTGCGCAGACTCCGTACATACGTGTCGAAAGATCATTGGCTCTCCGTTCTAACGGCTAGTTGACTTTCTGACATTTGTCCTTCCTCGTACATTCAATACTCTGAGTCTCTTGTTAATAACTCAGTCTGAATGTTTGTTTTATTGGAGTCTTACTGACATTCTCTTTGTCTCTTGTCCCATAGCATAAATAACCTTTTTGCTTTGGACTTACATGGTTCAGGTGATCTGAACTAATGCCCGAGTCAGGTCTTATGTGCATTCAGCACAGCCTGATAGATTATTCAGCCCAGTATGTGTAACCTTTTTGCTTTGGACTTACATGGTTCAGATAAACGGAACCAAGGCCTAAGTCAGGTCTTAAGTGCATTCAGCACAGCCTGATAGATTACACTTACTCTTCACTGACTAAGTTCTGTCCTGAGTATGCTTAGTGTACTCAGTAGAAACATCAGCCAATGGTACTTCAGGATTGACTTCAGGACGGATTAACAGGCTTCGATCTTCAGCTTCAGACCAGACAATCTTCAGCAAGACTGACTGACTCCTTCAGGATGGATTACACTTCAGACTTCAGTAAATTGGGTCGACTCCAATATTCTTCAGTCTTCAGCAAGTTCCTCCTGCGCTGAATTCCTAACCTAACTATCCTGAACTATTTGATCCTGAACAACTATACTTAGGCAGATTCATTAGGGGCTTTGAGATCTAATCAAAATACTCAGATTGTCCCAACAAGTTCCCTCTTTTTGATGATGCCAAAACCCTTAAGCAAATTCCTATTCATCAATATAATCAATTGACTTAGTCAGTGAGAACTACTCAGTACCACCTGACAAACTAGGTACTTAGTCTATAAGATGAAAACAAGGAATGGGTTAGTACAGTTCTTGATAAGGATTCAGAAAAGTAAATTCAGGAGTCAACAAGAAGTTGTACTCAGGAAAAATAAATAACTTCATTGATTGATATAAGATTTACAATTATCCTGAAGCTATTACAATTCCTGAACAACTATTTCCTGATCTATTCTTCATCCTTATTCCAAGCAGCTAGAGGAATTTCATACATCTCCAAGACTCGGTTCAGGACCTGCTTCATCCTGTTCCGATCACCAACGGCCCCGGCAGCGCGTCCTACTCTGACGACTTCTTCTGATATAGCTTTCCGGTCCAGTTGCTTGGAGTTCCTGAAGAGTGGAGGAGGATACTTAATGAATTCCAGAGGAGCAATCTCTACACCTTCTGTGTCAGCATGTCTGATTATTTCAGCCCATAGATCCGGATGCTCCTGTGACATCCAGTGATGGAGTATGACGTCTTTTTCTTCAGATTGATCGTCCCATAACCCCACCACATAGAATAGGTAAGCTCACCTATTCCGGATCGGAATCCATACCTCCAACATCTCTATCGGAATGAAATCCTCTACGAACTGGAGAGGAGAGGGACCTTGATCTGGACTGACCACTAACTTCCTCTGAGTCTTTGTTCGAGATCCAGAAGGCACAATTTTCTTCTTTTGAACCTGCGAAGTCAGGTACTCATTGGACTCTTTTAGCCGTTGGATCTGACTGAGCAGCGAAATCTCCTTCATCTTCGCTATCTTCTCATCCTCAGTCATCACCATCTTTTCCTGAGTGGTCAACCCCGGATTCATCTGTTCCTCCATCTCCTTATACAAAGGTTCCAGAGCGAGATCCTCAGAGGGCCTCAACCTCTTTGGCTCTGAACCTTCAGCGGCTTCGATGGCAGCGACGGACATTGTCCTTTTTCTATCCGTCGCTTTCAGTTCAGGGGGGAAGATTTTCTTCTTGACTTTACCAGTAGTAGCAATTTGCTTCTTCCCTTCTTCCCCCTTTTTGGCATCATCGTCATTGATTCGCTTGACAACTTCATTTACTGACTCCGCCAACAACGTGAACTGACTGTCCATCTCAGTCTGCTTGCCCTGCAGCTGCCCAATCTGCCCTGCCATCCCTCTTAGGCCGACACTGAGCTTATCAATGGCTGAATTGTGTGCAGCCTTCAGTCGACCTTCGAAGTTCTCCATTCTGTTGTCTAGGGCAGAGGCAATTTCCACCTTCTCCTGTGCAGACATCTCACTCAGCAGCTCATCCTTCAGTTCAGCCTTCAGCTTGGCCAACTTTTCATCAACCAGTTGATCAATTCTTTCAGGCAGTTGTTGATCAAGAAAAGTGGCAAACTTGTTCTCCTGCTGAGTTTGCACATCAGAGACCATTTGATTGCAGCTTTGAATGGCCCCTTTTGCTTGCTCAGAGATAACGGCGAGATCTACTGAGTGTTGAGTTCTGACTTCTCCAAGAAGATCAATGGCATCATTCATGTCAGATCCCATCTCATTTAGGTCACGATCCAGTCTATTCATCTTCTTTTTCAGCACTTCATAATTTGAACCAACCCTACTAGTTTTTCTCTCGACGAGGATTACCCTTCTGTGAAGATTGGCAACAGCTCGTGAGGAGTTCTGAACATATAGTGACTCGGGGGTGATCCATTTTCCACTGACTCAGACCAGACCTGGTGGACCCTCTTCAGAAGCCTCCGCAATCCCGGGTCCCAGAATTGCTTCATCGGCCGGTGCACTGACCCCTTCAGTGCCACCTTGCTGAGCACTATCAGCAGTCTCAATCACCTCCTTCTCAGCTTCCTCCTCCACTTCTTTCTCCTTCTCAACTCTCTGAGGCTCGGGCTCAGGATAAATGCGTCGGACAGTTCTGATAAAGTCTACCATCTTGATCAGGTGATGTAGAGAGTTAACGTTAAAATTATCAAAGAGGGTAGCCTCTGATTCAGCAATATTATCCCATCATCTCGACTCCCCGAGCTGACTGAGTTCAGGCCAGGTGGCGTTCCGGATCATAGCAAAGGTGCGAAGCTGCACAACTGCTTCCTTCTGAGCATCTGAGAGGTCAGGAAACCTTCTCTCCACCATCTCAACAGCCGTTCCCCTTGCCACTATCTCAAAGTCTGACAATGTGTTCTCTTCAGGCGTAGGGAATGGCCACGGAGCTTCAGCCTGATCCCCTTCAGACACCTCCTTCTGAACTCCTTCCTCCTGAACAGGTTCCCCCTGATCCTCACCCGAGGGGGCCTCCATACCCTGATAAGTTGTAGCAATGTCAAGAATCAGTGGGTTAGGATCAGCGGGTGCAACATCCGGAATGGCAGAGATAGGGGCGATTTCAAGTGCAGCCTGAGCTGATTTTCTCTCCGGATGTGCGTGCTGAATCATTTCTTCAGCAGCCTTCTCTTCCACAAGCTTTTTCTCTCGCTCTCCTGACCCCGGATATAAGAATTTCTGTTTTTGTTCCTTGGGTCCTGAGGGCTTGGGTTTGTCTTCCGCTGGCTTCGTAATAAGGATCCCAGAAGATTTGCTTGCCTGAGCCTTGACTCCTCCAGTCGTGCTCGCCTGAGCCTTCTTCTTCTGAGTCCTTGGTCGTTTCTTGGTGCCAGCATCACCGGAATAGGCTCTGAATAGATCAATCTTCGCTGGAATCTCGAGTGATTGGGCCTGATCCACATCACCGGGATCCAGGGTCTCCAAGATTAGAGAAATCTTGGTGCCAAAGTGCATCTTGGCCTCAAATGTCGCCTGACCCTCCGACGAATATTTGATTTTGTTGGTCTCAGCTACCAGCAATTGGAGGAAGTAATCCTCCCAGTTAAAGTTATGCACTGAGGCGTCAGAGATTGCCATCATCGTATACAGTTTTGGCCGCGAGATCTGCTCTAGTCCTCCAGCAATCCCCATCATTCCCTGACTCGTCAGATCGAAGAAGTGTCGATTCTCTGTTCTCAGAACTGACTTGTTCAGACCTGATTTCAGGACCACATCACCATCGCATAGGGACTGGAGATAATCCTTCTCCGTTCCAAACCCATAATCAACAGGGCTTCGACCCGAATGAGAAAGATTAAGAACCTCTCTAATCTTCTGCCTGAGGTTGAGAGTGACCCACCTCCTGGTCATCTCTTCCTCACCATCCTTCCCCTTCACACATGAGGTCAGGGGAATGCATGTTTCCCACTCCTGGGAGTCCTTGTTCTGCGCCATTTTGATATAGAAAGCAGCAACAAGTCTGGGATGGAGTCTCTGGGGTCTGGAAGTGATAAAATGCAGAAGACCTGCATTTTTGAAAACCTCCTTTACAGGTAATATGTCAGGATGATTGGAGGTAAAATCTCCAAATGGTTCCCAGTGTATTTCATTTCTTAGGTGAAATAGGTTCCCAAAGAATGAATCCACCGAAGGAGAAGCCATGGAAATAATATGAAGACTGAAGAAGATCGGTTCACAGAGAGAAATATATCAAGAAAAGATTTAGGTGCATAAAGGTTGCAATAGCACAAACTTCCCTTATTTAAACAAAAATTCAGTTTTAATCGGATGGCTCAGAAAATAGTGACTTATGAGATTCAAAGGTTAAGATTAAAGCGCAAGATGCATGGAGACTCTTCGGATTTTCAAAAGTAATGGGTCAAAACTTTATCGAAAACTGTTCCCGCCCACTGTGCATTAAATGCACGTCAGAGCATGTCCGTATTTAATTCAAATAAATTGTATTAAATAATAACCGAATATTAAATGAATGGATGGGATTAAATGACAAATTAAATTGATTTGACAATACAACAAACAGTATCAAGGATGATGCACGCAAGATCTGATGACTGAAAGAAAATCAGGAAACATACCAGTCAGTCAGATTTGTATTCTGACTGATACCACATGTGACCTATCAGGATGACAAGCCCTGAATTCAGTGTCCTGAATCTTAGTCAGTCTATAGTGATCATTCTTTTCATACTGAATGTTCCCCCTACAACCATTCACAATCTCTCTGAGATTCCTTCATCCTGAGTCCATATTAGTCATTCCCCCTGACCTTGAGCATTCTGATCAGAGATTCAGATTGAATCTCCTAATCCTGGGTCAAGGAGTCCTAATTCTACTGATAGCTCAACAAATCTGGTTTCAGGCAAAGCCTTAGTCAGTATGTCAGCTCTCTGCTTATCAGTAGGGACTCTCTCCATCCTGATGTCCTTTTTCTCAACATGATCACTGATAAAATGATGCCTGATGTCTACATGCTTACACCTTGTGTGTAAGACTGGGTTTTGGGATATGGCAATGGCACTATTATTGTCACAATAAATTGGGACTTCAGTGGCCTCAACTTGGTAGTCTCTCAGTTGCTGTTTCAGCCAAAGGATCTGAGAACAACAACTGCCTGCTGCCATATACTCAGCCTCAGTAGTAGACGTTGCAACACTGGTTTGCTTCTTAGAAAACCAAGAGATCAGCTTACTCCCTAGAAACTGACATGTGCCTGTAGTTGATTTCCTATCAAGCCTACAGCCTCCATAATCTGCATCTGAATATCCAGTCAGTTCTAGGTTGTCATCAGAGGGATACCAAAGTCCTAGATTTACTGTACCTCTCAGGTATTTTAGTATTTTTTTAGCATTCTCTAGATGACTCTTCTTTGGATCAGACTGATACCTTGCACAAACTCCAACTGCAAAAGTGATGTCAGGACGACTAGCAGTCAGATACAATAAGGATCCTATCAGTGCCCTATATTCAGTCTGATTTACTGAGACTCCTTCTTTGTCAGGGTCCAGCTTCTCATTTGTGTTCATGGGAATACGTGAGACTTTGCTGGACTGAACTCTGAATTTCTAAATCAAATCCCTCGCATATTTGGACTGATTTATGAAGATTCCGAAGTCTGTTTGCCTGACTTGGAGACCCAGAAAGAAATTAATTTCTCCCATCATTGACATCTCAAATTTCCCAGTCATCAGCTTGGAGAATTTCTCACAAAGCTTCAGATTAGGAGATCTAAAAATTATGTCATCCACATAAATCTGAACCAAGAGAATGTCCTCCCCTTCGGATATCCGGAAGAGGGTCCTGTCCACTGTTCCTTTCACGAACCCGTGGTCTATCAGGAATTGGGATAATGTATCATACCAAGCTCTCGGAGCTTACTTTAGGCCATAAAGAGCTTTCTTCAGGTGATATACCTTATTTCCAACTTCGAAACCTGGAGGTTGTTCCACATAGACCTCCTCGTTTAGTACACCATTCAAAAAAGCACTCTTTACATCCATCTAATACACTTTGAATTACTTGAATGTTGCATATGCCTGAAATAACCTGATTGCTTCCAACCTTGCGACCGGAGCAAAGGTCTCATCATAGTCGATTCCTTCGGCCTGAAAGTAACCCTTTGCCACTAGTCTGGCCTTATTCCTGACTACAACATTCTTCTCATCCCTCTTGTTCTTAAAGACCCATTTAGGGCCAATGACATGTTGACGCCTAGGTGTTGGGACAATCTGAGTATTTTGATTAGATCCCAAAACCCCTGATGAATTTGCCTAAGTATAGTGTTCAGGATAAAATAGTTCAGGATAGTTAGGCTAGAGATTCAGTACAGGAGGACCATGCTGAAGACTGAAGAATATTGG
>JAPKLY010003692.1:3641-14149 GCA_026898435.1 Prunella vulgaris | reverse complement strand
GACGACTTATAAAATATAACTTGAATCCAATTATGCTGGGCGTTACAGGAATTAACAAAGCCCATAATGAATTTAAAGAGAATCTTGCTAAAATGAAAAGATATTACCAATAGATTGATGAAAATGCAAGAAATAGCAAAATCCAACATTAATCCATGACTCCACCCATGGGTCTTCCATAAAACTTGAAATTAATCGAATACGAAGCTAAAATTATTTTAATAGAACAAAGCCCAATGCTAATTCATAAGCAAAATTGAAATCCCAAGTGAAATCTCAAGACAAAAGTATGAAAAATATGAAAAGAAGTAAAAGTAAGAGCGGAATTCTTTGGGTAAGGGTTTTCTAACTCTCAAATCTGAAATGGAAGGGTATTTATATGATGGATAAGTGGGGAAAACTGTTTTTGCAAATAAGCACTTCAATTCTTCAAACATTTCACTAAAATCCCGCTTTTTCAGCATCAGCACGGGTTGGCAATGGAGCACGGGTCGTGCCTTAATCCTCAAACCTTGTATAAATCTTCAAATTATGTTGTTCGGATGAACCAACTTCAGCACGGGTCGTGCTTAAGTGCTAACCCGTGCATGTTCAAAAATAGAATTTCACTTGCACGGTTTGTCTCCATGAGCACGGGTCGTGCTTTAAGTGTTGAACCGTGCATGTACATTTTAAATGAACTAGCACGGTTTGGCCTTTAAGCATGGGTCGTGCATGCACATTTTTCCACTTCCTTCAAAAACTTCATTTTCTTCCTCCTAACACCTACAAATTCAAATTTTCAAGCCAAAACAATGAGAAACACAAAAATGAGGGTAAATCAATCAAATATAACTTTCAATCATGATAAATAATACAATAAATGCATCAAATATGATATGAAAATAGACACAAATCAATATCAAGGCTTCCTTGAGACCCCTAAAAGAAGACAAACACTCATCTTTAATATGAAATGGAACATCTTTTTCTAATAAATGTGAAAGAGGTTTTGAAAGTTTAGAAAAGTCCCTTATAAACCGGCGGTAGAAACCTGCATGTCCAATGAATGAACGTATGCCTTTCTCATTTGAAGGGAGAGGCAATCTCTCAATAGCCACCACCTTGGCGTGATCCACTTGCAAACCTTTTACGGAGACATGATGACCTAAAACAATCCCTTCATTCACCATAAAGTGATATTTCTCTCAATTAAGAACAAGGTTAGTATCCTCACATCTTTGCAACACAATATCCAAATTATATAAGCAATTTTGAAATGATGTTTTCAATAAGGCCATGGAAAATGGACAACATACAACGTTGGAAGGTAGCCGGGGCATTACAAAGCCCAAATGACATCCTTCTCCATGCAAAATTTCATATGAAGATGTAAAAGATATCTTTTCTTGATCCTCCGGTGCAATCATGATTTGATTGTAACCGGAGTATCCGTTCAAGAAACAATAATGAGAAAATCCACAAAGTCTACCCAACATTTGATCCATTAAAGGTAATGGAAAGTGATATTTGCAAGTTGCTTTGTTCAATTCACGATAATCAACACAAACCCTCCAACCGGTGGCTTTCCTAGTGGCAATCAACTCATCATTATCACTCTTTACTACCGTCACTCCCCCTTTCTTAGAAACCACATGCAAAGGTGACACCCACTCACTATCACTAATAGGAAATATCATATTAGAATCTAAGAATTTTATGATCTATTTCCTAATAACTTCTTGCATGATAGGGTTCACTCTTCTTTGATTTTGAACAATTGGTTTTCTATCTTTCTCATGACGAATTCAATGCATGCAAATAGATGGATTAATGCCTTTAAAATCACTAATTGACCATCCTATTGCCGATTTACGCTTTCTAAGAACATCATGGAGTGCATGACTATCACTAAGGGATGAAGACACAATTACCGGATATTTGTCACCTTCAAGAAAAGCATACTTCAAGTGATCCGGTAAAGGCTTGAGTCCTTCTTTCTTCTCTTCTTGTGGCACTCCCTCCACGGGTTCCCTCAAAGGTAAGAATGGGATCTTCCTCCCCCAAACTTGGCTTGCTTCCTCTTTCTCAACTTGATTCCTATCATCACAATCAAAAGAAATATCATCATCAACATCATAAAGAGGATTTGTAAAGATATTAGGATAGAAAGGGTCAAGAGATTGCTCATTGATTTCTTTGACACAATGGTCAATGATGTCGATGGATTTGCACTCAAGCTCATCCGAGGGATATGCTTCATTGCATTGTAAATGTCAAAAGTAACTTCCTCTTTGTCAAGTTTCAAGGTAAGCTTCCCCGTGAACATATCCACTACCGCTCGAGCCGTGGCCAGAAACGGTCTTCCCAATATCAAAGGCACTAGATCGTCCTCCTCCATATCCAACACTACAAAATCCACCGGGAAGATAAATTTATCCACCTTAACTAACACATCTTCAACTATTCCCTTAGGATATGTGAAAGATCGATCCGCTAGTTGATGAGTCATGTTAGTAGGCTTGATCTTCCCAATCTTCAATCGGTTGAATATGTATAAGGGCATGAGGTTGATGCTCGCCCCTAGGTCACACAAGGCTTTTCTCTTCTCCTTGTTGCTCAATTCACACAAGAGAGTGAAACTTCCGGGATCCTTCAATTTTTGTGGCAACCTATTTTGTAGTAAAGTACTACACTCCATTGTTAGGTTCACCGTCTCCCCTTCATCAATTTTTCTCTTCTTAGAAATGAGATCCTTGAGAAATTTAGTATACGTGGGCATCTCCTCCAATGCTTCAAGTAAAGGGACATTGATAGTCACCTTTTTGAAAACCTCTAAAAATTTTGAGAACTTTTCATCTAGTTTCTTCTTCATAAAGCGTTGAGGAAAAGGTGGTGGAATGGGGGTTTTAGGAATTCCCCACTCATCACACTCTATTTCCTCTTCCTTCTTCTTTGCATCTTTTACCTTTCTCCATTTCGGGACCCATTTCTCTTTCTTTTCCTCAATCTTCTCTTCTTTCTCACTTGGCTCTTCAATAGCCTCTTGAGCATCAATCATCTCGAATTCTTCCTCTTTTTCCTTCTCTTCAACCACTTCCTTTCCTCCTTCATCATCTTCCACGGGCATACTTGGGCCTTCATAACTCGTCCCACTTCTTAGCTTTATAGCTTTGCAATGCTCTTTTGGGTTCACTTCCGTTGTAGAAGGAAACTTCCCTTTCTCTCCACTTCCACTTGAAGATGCCACTTAGCCAATTTGAAACTCTAGATTCTTTAATTGATTCATCACAGAACTCATCGCATTTGGCAATTGACTAAGTGGAGCAAGTAAGTTCATTTGCTCTTCCAACTTGTGAAACCTAGCCTCAATCTTAGCATTATTTTGTTGAGTTTCTTTCATGAGATGGCTAACGGAATCCTAAAAATTAGGCCTTCCTTCATTTTTGGGAGCACGAGCACCCGGATCAAAACCCGGTGGAAGTGTTAAGGCGGCTTTTGGGTTTGAGTATGAAAAGTTTTCATGTTTTCGGAAGTTTTGATTATAAGAATTGGTGTTTTGGAATTGAGGTTGTGGTTGGGCTTGGTGTGGAAAAGGTGGGTGCTAAGTGTTTTGGTATCGATTTTGGTATGGTTGAGGATTTGGGTTAGGATTTGGTTGGTTTCCTTGGAAGTTACCTTGGAAATTCACTTGGTTGTAGGGTTGCCTCCCCATGAAGTTAGCCTCCTCAACTTGCTCAAAATTTGTAGGCATCTCAACATTGCCTACCATCATCCCCCTCTTTTGCCCTTCCGCAATATTATCTACCTTAGCCATCAATAACTTCATCACCTCGGCCAAAGATTGAACCGTTTCGGTTCCCTCAAGTTGAGCAACTCTTTGTTGAACACCTCTCTCAATAGACCAACTAGCCGTATTGCTAGTAATATCATCAATCAAGTCAATGGCTTCTCTCCCGGTCTTATTGAATAAGGATCCTCTGGCCGACAAATCAAGCTTGCTCCTTGCTAAATCATTGCATCCACAATAAAAGAAACTCACTATTTTCTCATCCACGAACCCGTGTTGTGGACACTTCTTCAAAACACTAATAAATCGCTCCCAAGCTTCATGCATATCTTCCCCCTCTTCTTGACGAAATCCACCAATTAGTGTCTTCCATTTAAGAGTCATGGATGGAGGGAAAAACTTCAATAAGAATCTCTTGCTTAAAACTTCCCAAGAATCAAGCTATCTTTAGGAAGAGAGGCAATCCAATCTTTGGATCGATCTTTAAGAGTGAAGTTGAATAATCGAGCTCTCCATGCATCTTCACTAACTCCATTCATCTTTACTGTGTCGGCATACTCCAAGAATTGAGCTATGTGACGATTAGGATCCTCCCTCGGGTGTCCTCCATATTGCCTCTTTGATAGGATGTCGAGAAGGACTGACTTTATCTCAAAGTTGTTAGCCGCCAAAGGTGGACGAGCTATCCCATCATAGTGATTTTAAACCGGTGGTTCAAAGAACTCTCGAATAGGCCTCCTTCTCGGATCTTTTTTATTTGGGACTTGATTAGGGGCTTCACCCCCTTGGTTGTTGTTGTTGTTGTTCATAGCTACCCTTGCTCGAGCTTGAGCTCTCCTACGATTTCTCTCTCGATTTCTTCTTCTTCCGGTGGCTTCGATCTCCAAGTTCAATGGAATGATTTCATCACCATGAGCTCTTGTGTTCATGCACACCTAAGAAAACAAAACCAAAGTGAGATCACAAAAGAATCAAATAGAACAATAACAATGTAATAAAAATAAAGATACTATCAATTAAGTTCAACAAGCTCTAAGTTACATCTAAGCCGACCTAATCCCCGGCAATGGTGCCATAAACTTGACACGTGTTTTCCAACACTTACTTCTCAAGTATAAGAAGTTCGTGTAGTACTAGTAAGTGCCCGGTTAAATTATCAATCACATGGGATTAGTGACAAGTGTATCCCTAATACTATGTATCGGTGCTCAATTGTAGTGTGAATCGATTTGTTCCCTAATTACCTAAAGCAACAATCTAAAATTAAACGATGAACTAGATAAAAGCAATTTAAAATAAAACTCAAGAAATCACAAAATAGCCAACTAAAATAACAAGCAAGTAGAAATCAACAAAGATAATAAGATGAGAAAGATGTGTTCGGGTGTTTTTCCTTATGGGGTAATCGATTAACGATTCAATAAGTTCATTTATCCCTCTTGTTGGTCAAAGATAGGAGCAATCACGTAACATAACACATTAAACCATACTGGATAAGCCTAGGAATAACGTGTCAATTAAGCATGTAGATTGTTATAGGAATAGTTCACCATTTCCCACCCGGGTAATCACACGAGCCTAAGAAAATCCTAGCGTGCTTTTCTACTCATATACTAAGGTACCCCACCTTTTGTCCCCTCACTAATTACCTAAATGTTAATTCAAGCAATTAATGTAGATTAATGGATTTGTAATGAAAATTACCCAACTCTCGTTGCGATACTCCAATATACACTCAATCACCCAATTAAACTCACACCCATACGAAATAAAATGTCTATCCAACTCTCGTTGCAATAAACAATCAACTCATATGAATTAAAAGAGCAAAATCAAGCAATCGATCTAACAATCCTCATTCATATAATCATATAACCATCAATTAGGATATAATAACAAAAGCTCACCACTAATCAATTACCCACATAAATCCAAACACTCAAACACTAAAAATCTAGCTAACAATCATAATTTCAAACAAACCCATAATAAAGAAAAGACAATAAATCATAAACATTAAAAATTTAACCAACAAAACTAAATATAAAAGGATAGAAATCACCTATTGATGTTTAATACAACTTCAAACTCCAACAATACTTGAATTCTGCAACAATTTAACTAAGAAAAGCATAAACCCTAGCTGTTATATGTTTGAGTGTGTGTGAGGATGAGATAGGAATTTTTCAGAATGTGAATGTAAGTGTTTGATGCTTGAATCCCTTTTCCAAATGAGTGATCTCTCCCTTTTATACTTCTCTTTTGAAACCCCCTTTATCCTTGTCTCCAATTGGGCTTAGCAAACCAAATACAATTGGCCCAGTAATGAAATGGCCTTAAAGCCCAAAATTTTCTGAGATACCTAATCGCACAGTCATGCGAATTTCAGCTGGCCCGTATGAATAAAATGGCGGACCGTGTAAATTAAATACTTGCCAGTGCGAATTACTTTGGCACCCCTACCCCTCGCACGGTCATGTGAATTTCCGGCTGGACCGTGCGAATAAAATGGTGGACCATGCGAATTAAATGCTTGCCCGTGCGAATTTCTCACACTACTACAACTTGTATGGCACGGGCCACAACAAAAGATGGCATGGACGAAGAGAAACAAATGCATGGGCGAGAGAAAAAGGTCCGCACGGGCCATACAAAAATCAAAAACACGTTTACCTTCTAACACTTCTTCAGATGAGAATGATTTTTCATAGAGAGAGGTGGTGGTTTCCGGTGACGCTGGAACTTCCAGGCGGTTGCCAATTTCAGGTGGGTTACTTCGAATTCTCTTCTCCAGCGATGTGGAGTGGCTGCGACGCAAATTTTCAGCGATTGGAGCTTCAATTGTAGAGCCTTCCATGATTTCCAGAGGTCGGTGGCTTGGGATTTCAATTTCACAGCTGTTGACGAGTTCCGGCGAGTGGGTTTCTTCTTCTCCGGTGCGACTTCGACGGTTGCAAGGCGAGTGTGGGCTGCTTCCGACAGCAGGGCAGAACAGGGGGTGGCTTGAGGATTCCAGCGGCGGCATTGAAGGTGGGCGGATTCGGGCGAGTAATTGCAGGTTCCGGCGACAAGGCTTGGTGGCTGCTTTGATTGAATTTCCTGTGCACTGGAGCTTTGGCGGTGGAGTGCAGCTTTGAATTGATTATATGGTTGTGCATCTGAAATTGAGGAAAGTAATGGACATAAGGATAGCCACGTTTCTTCTCTCAGGAAATACTTGGTCAAAGCCTGCTCTCATTTCCTATCAAATTTCTTGGTCATATGCACATGGGACCCACCTTTAACTCCACTTTTTCAATTTCTGCCAATTCAAGTTAACACACAAAATTGATTTCAATTTATCACATATGAGTTATTCAATTAACTGCATTGGGCCCAAATTCGACTCTCATGTTAATTAAAATTCAGCCCAATTAATACTCTTTCATTTTCACTAATTTAATTTTCTTCACAAAATTTATTTGACAGGTATTTTTGCTCCATAAATCATGAATTTTTACAAAATAAATAATAAACACCTCTGTCAACCATTAAGATCAAATGATCCAATTAATGTAACAAAATGCAAGAAATCCTATAAATTATGCAATTAAAGCACAAAAATTTCAAGCAATTATCACACTAATCAACCCCCCAAACTTAAAGTGTTGCTCGTCCCCGAGCAACGAAAAGAAAATAAAAACAAGTAGGAGGATTGCGAAGAAATTTGAGTCAAGAAGCCAAACAATTGGTATGTAACAACTCAATCTTTCATGGAAAATGAACTCAAAGGTTGTGCTTCACAAATCAATCAACCAAAAAGGAACTCAAAATAATTAGACAATCAAATCACCATGATCCTCACCGGAAGTGTATCAACTCTACTCTCAAAAGTGTATAGGAATGCAACTCTCAAATGTCAAATCATAGAAATGCACACCATAAGCTTGACAATTATCTAAACAATTTCCTCACACTTGCACTTAGCACCAAATCAAAGAGGATTTTTCCTTAGGTTGTAGCTTTAGGCTCTTTGGACATGGAGGGATAAAATATGGAAGAGTGACTCAAGATAGCGGAGAACAAGAATTTCTTCTAACAAAATGATCACTAACAATCCACAGAATCAATTGCTCTACCACCTTTTTCATCATTTTTTTTTCACTTCCAAATCATTTCACAATTTTTTAGCTCACATCATTTTTCTCTTTTTGCTCCATTTTCTTGTTTTTCTCAACAATTTTTTAACAATTTGAATTCATCAAAGCTTCACAAGAATAAATCACCATAATTCAAGTTCTCCACTAATCATAGGACAAAGAAGGCTAAAGAGATGAAAAGTGTGATATTTTGGCTACCAAGAAATCAATAGGCTTTTGGCTCAACATGGCTACCAATGGAGAATTTTTCAAGGTAGGAAATTTTTGGCCAAGTGACACAATTTTAAAAAATGGCCTTAAATCATTTTTAGCACCTTATGCAAGTAGAGATCAAGGGTTAGACTAGAGATAAGTTCTAGAGCACAGTAATCATAACTGACCACACACCCAATGAAAAACCGTTTATGAAAATTTTTGGTTAAGGCACAAAAGCTCACGGGCTAAATTTTGATCATAGATCATGTCATATATCATTCTTTTTCATCCCCATTAGCTAATCAACAAGCTCAACACAAACCAATTCATTCACCTCCACAATCAAGAGAAGAGCCACACAACCAACTATTCATCTCCTCAACATGCATCTCAACACCAATCATATCCACCAAAACCACACACATCACATGCCAATATGCATATCCACAAATAAATCCATAAGCCACATGCCAATATCAAAATTAATAATCACAAAAATTTCACCACAAAAATGACACATATAGCTCAAGCCAACCACATCTTATCAAACAAATATAACTAAGGTGCGCCGGTGCTAATGAAAACATAAAAATGATTACTCCCCCTCAAACTTAGGCATTGCTAAGCAATTCTAAGTTGGGGAGATGGAGTAGTTTACCTCAACCTTGCACGAAGACTCCTTCTTCATGTCCATATCCTTTGCTCCACGCTCTTTGTTAGCATCCAACTTTTAACACTCAATCAAGTCAAAACTCATTTACAAGTATATATAAACAATTAAGCACATGATTTACTCACAAAAATGATTTTTCCAAATGAGCTCACAAAAATAGGGGTGCATCAGTGCAATAACTAAAAAATTATGCATAAAAAGACAACACCCCCCCAAACTTAGACTTTGCTAAGCTCGTCTAAGTCGGGGAGAGGTGTTTGTACCTAAGTTTCCTCAAGCACGTGTCTTTTTTTCAAGCTCAAAATCCTCACCAAGCCTCAATACACGACCCCAACATCTACGAAACAAAACAAGAAAAGCAAAATCAAAAGAACAAAATGTAAAAAAAAAAAAGAAAGGAATAAAAGAATGGGTTGCCTCCCATTTAGCCCTAAGTTTAACGTCTTCAAGTCGGACGGAGCTTAAGACGCTCAACTCTCCTCTATAAAGTCCACACAAACATTTCCCAATTGGGATGGTGAAAGGTAATGCTTCATCCGATGTCCATTGACTATGAAGTAGTCATCCTTCCCATTCTTCAACTCAACTTGGCCACTTGGAAACATTTTCACAACTAAGAATGGCCCACTCCATCTTGACTTCAATTTCCCCGGGAAAAGCTTCAATCGAGAGTTGAATAAAAGCACTCGATCACCCTCTTGGAACTCTTTCTCCTTAATCCTTTGGTCATGCCAAAGCTTGGTCTTCTCTTTGAAAATCCTTGAGCTCTCATAGGCATTCTCACGAAATTCCTCCAACTCATGAAGTTGTAGAATTTGGTTCTCTCCCACTTTAGCACTATCCCAATTCAAGCATCGAATGGCCCAATAGGCTTTGTGCTCCAACTCCACGGGTAGATGGCATGATTTTCCAAAGACTAGTTGATATGGAGACATATTCAACGGAGTCTTGTAGGCCGTACGATATGCCCACAAAGCATCATCAAGATGAATGGCCCAATCCTTAATATTCGTCTTCACTGTTTTCTCCAAAATTTGCTTGATTTGACGGTTAGAGACTTCAGCCAACCCATTGGTTTGGGGATGATAGGCTGTAGCAACCTTATGCTTCACCCCATACTTCTCAAGCAACTTCTTCACGATCTTTGATTAGGGTCATAATTGCAAGTTTTTGCATTTATTTCTATATGCTTTTGATGCACTTATGTTCATATTTGACCCTAATACGGTATAAATTGTGCTATTAACCCTTTTTGGATAGAAAGTTGTGATTGTAGGTGAAAATGAGCAAAACAAGGAAGAAAAGAGCAAGTTCGAGAAAAGTCTAAATTTCGGAGTTGAGCATAATGGAGAAATTAATATTCCGTGTTGAAGAGCTTGAAGAGAGGGTCACAATGAAAGAAGAATTGAGTCGATCGGAGTTCTAGAGCTCAAGATATGATAAAAACGAGGAAGTCACGCATCGACCGGCACTAAGTGTCTCGGTCGACAGAACCTCCTCAGCAAAAGGCAGGAGTCGCGTGACTAAGATCCCTGGAAAGACAGGCATTGAGCGACTAAGCTGTCGACCAGCTCGGACGGCAGGCAGCCAACTCTTGTGCGACAAAATGGCACTCTGTCGAGCAAGCTGTCGACCAGCTTGATCGACAGTCTTCAAGGTGTTGGGCGACAGCAGTGCAAAAGATCCAAAATTTCAGGGCTATTTTCGTATTTTCGCGTATTTTAATGAAGGG
>JAPKLY010003691.1:0-17501 GCA_026898435.1 Prunella vulgaris | reverse complement strand
ATGATTTTGTAGAGTTTAGTGCTTTGATGATGCTTTAGACCTTGTGCCTAGTAGGATGACTTGTTTTTGCTTGTTATGATTGCCATATTGTTGCTAGCTTTGAGTAGTGAGGCATGAGATAGTCTTATTGTTGTGTGGATGTTGTTGATAGTTCATGATTAGGTGTAGTGGACTTATCATTTAATTCATGTCTTGTTTATGGTGTTATTGATTCTATAATTCTTGATATATTGATGATTTGAGCATGTTTGATATGATATGAAACTTGATCACCTATTATCCCGTGAGGTTTGAGCCATTTATGCCCATTTCAATCATGAACGGATGATATTCTCTGATGTGAGTTCCACACATGTACATGTTACTCTAGAACTTGGCTTGGGTCTTATTTGAGACTACATTAGATGAGGAGTTCACATGATATGATGTGAGGCCATTTTTTATATCTATATTGAGTCACTTTTCCTATATGAGCCTACCAATGATATTATGATCCATTGTTTACCATTTTGTACCTATAGACCTTTCCTTTGGCTAACCACACTTTAAGCCATACTTCCTTCCTTTTTGGAACACTCTTGTCCCTATGATTAGTTGAGTGAAAAGAGGGAAGGAAGATTGGTGAGATGATGAAGAACTTGGTGGCTAAAGTGGAAAGAAATTTTAGTGCATGGATTGAATGGAAAGCAAAAGCTAAAGAAGGTTCAAGTGCAAGTGAAAAGCTAAAAAAAGGGTTGATTTTTAAGTGTTGTGAGTATGATCACAACATGTCAAAAAAGGGAAGAATGGTCCTTGAAAAGTGTTAATTAGAAAGTGCATGAAAAAGTGAGTGCTTATTGCATGAAGAGGTGAATGTTCTCTATTATGATTCCTTATTGCTTTACTAATCATACTTAGTCACTTTTATACATATATTCCCTTCCCTACCAAAGAGCCAACACTAAAATCTTATAAAGTCCTCATTGATGTGTGAATGATTTATCGTTCAAGTGGTGGAGAATTTAGACTCATGCCAAGCTTATGGTAGTATATATATGTTGTGTGATGATTGAGAGAACCTCAAACACTTGAGAGATGAGCTAAACACTTCCTTTTGAGGATCTTGACTCATTGATTTGATGATTTGTTTATTGATACTTTGTTGATGGATGATTAGATGACATTGCATTATTAGACTTGCTTGATATTATGTGATGATTTCATGACACTTGGCTATGTGCTTGATGCTTCATTGATACAATTATTCCCCTATCTTATCGCTTCGTCGCAGGAGGACGTGCAACAATCTAGTTTGGGGGTGTGATTAGGGTCATAATTGCATCATTTGGCATCAATTTCTATATTGTTGTGATGAGTTTATGTTCATATTTGACCTTAAAATGATATACATAATGCTATTGACCTCTTGTTGGCTAGAAATTGTATTTTGTAGTGAAAAACGAGCAAAAATGAGGAGTTCGTGACTGAGGTGAAGAAGACGAGGTGATCCGAGCACGTGGAGATGTTCAAATGACTCAACGAAGACCCTAGGAGGCTCGGATGACAAATCGGATCAAAAATGGAAAAGTAAAAAATCGAACGCCGGACACATTACTAGCTCGCGCGCCACAACACGGCTCGCGCAAATGGAGTCTGTTTGCACGCCGAGCCATCGCGCGATCAAGCGTGTGATCAAGCAGCTCGCGCGCTAGTTCATTTTTCTAGATTTTAAGGGGTATTCTCGTCCTTGCGCGCGTTTAGTGAAGGGTACTTTGGTCCATGCTTGAGGAGTACTATATATACTAGAAGCTTCAGATTTCCAAGGACATTCTACACACTTTCATCATTTTCTTATATTCTCAATTAGAATAGGGAGTTAAGAGAAGTTACTAAGTGGGTTCTTAGAATATCTTAATATTCTTTCTTCGATTACTTTTAATATACCCGTTCGATCGACGATTCACTTGTTGCTTTAGCTAAGTCGTGATTAGAGCTACATTCCTACGGTTCGGTTTTGAGTTTTGAGTTCCGGATTGCAAGTTGGATATTCAAGGTAGTAGATAGCACTTTCAGTTCCATTGTTCTAAGTAAGACAATTGTAATTTCTCTTCATATTAGTCGTAATCATTATGTTAGATAGTTTAATTGTTGTTTTGTTCATTCAATTAGCCATGGGCTAATTTCCTTATGCATTGGTGTATGAAGCTTATGTAGTAGTTTTGTGATCCTATCAATCCTATGCATGTATTGTGATATTGATTGGTTAATTCTCTTAATTGATGTTATGAATGAATGTTTGGTATTGCAAATTGGATGTTTAGAGCCCTAGTGGATCAGGAAGACATTAGAATTGAGCTTATTCATGAATTTTCTTTATTGAATGTTGTGCATGCTAAGTGATTGATGAAATGCTCTTAGGTCAATGAGAATTTTCTATGAGTTTAGTCACCTCAATTAGGGTATTAAGTGTCATTAGAGAGATCTAGGCACGTTAATGAAGTTCTTGCTTAATTAATCAATCAATTGAACTTGCATGTTAGGAGAGATAGACACCAAATGAATCATTGGTGGATTACACTAATGCATGCTTCCACTCTTGCTCATCTTTGATAAAGGCGATAGTTAGATTCTTATCTTTTGTCAAGAAGTAGATAAATACCCCAAACCTTTTATTGCTTTCTTATATTCTATTCTCAATAACAATCTTACTATTAATAGACTCGTTTCTCTGTGTTCGATTATTTTTAACTTGGTCATCTAGCCACGTCTACAACTACCACGTGCACTTGCGTGAGATACGAAATTGGCAAACAGGAACAACAACAAATGTTATTCTTTCTAAAAAAATCCTAACCAACTATCCTATGAATCACAAAGAATTAAAATATCTCTCTCAGATTTGTTGGCTGTAAACTTGTTCAGGTTGAATGCTTGAATGCTCAGGTTGTTGTTGTTGCTTCTGTTGGGGAATTAAACGTGGATCTATTTGGAATTTATGCTAAATACAAATTTAAGCCTACAATTAATATCATGATTTAAACATAATTAAATCAAATAATTGTATTCCCAACAACAGGCTTTGCATGCAAAACATATGAACAAATATAATCACATAAAGCCCTAAACATGTGGAACTAAGGGATTTAGTGAATTATACCTCCTGGAGAAAAGGCAATTTCTGAGACAAAAGACATCCTTTGTTTCCTTGGTGAAAGGCACTTTCTAAGACAAAAGGCGTCCTTTGAGATGCTTTAACTACTTCAACCGCCTTATGTTCGAACTCCTAAGCAATCAACTTGATAAACCCAAAAGCCTTCTCAAGTATTCCCTTGTCCTTATTCGTGCACCCGGTGGAAGGCCACACGAATAATCCCAACACAAGGAAAGAAAAATATTTGTAGCCCAAGAGACTGCAATTTTCGAAAATTGCTCTCCAATAATAATAATAATGAAGTCTTGTATCATCTCATATTTATAATGAGAATACAAGATCTTGAATATCTTGAATATCTAATATTTCAAATTTTGATTATCATGAATATCAATCTTGATAATCTTGAACACTAAATATTCAATTCTTGATATTCTTTTTCTTCATGTATTTTTTTTTAATATTATGATGTATTTTTTAATTCCTTGAGATCTTGATTTTATTAGATATTATTGTATTCAAGATACATATCTATTTTCCATAAAATCTCTCATTTATTTAATATACATACATATTTCGAAAATAACACTTATTGGGCCAAAAATTAATTCTTTTATTTTAGGAGAATTAAGATTGGACCTCCTAATGGGCTTTGAATTCTAACATTGAGCCCAATGTCATTCAACCCAATAACATTAATCTCACTCCACTATAGGATTAATGTTGCACAATCCATCTTAACCCATATTACAATCATATGGCTCTCGGTCATTATTTCCCGTGTTTAAGATTCTCTTGTCTGTTAATTAATCAAGCCACTGAACGCTTTAATTAATTTAACATCTTATCCTTGGAGTAAGGACAGCTCTTCTTTATCATCATACCGGAAACAAATTCCACTTGCAAGATTTAGTATGACGAACGTTTAGAGCCCACCAAGGGGACTAATCATGCAAGACTTTCCAAGCACACGTTCCTCTGTATTAAATCTTAGCAACTGTCATGTTCTCAATGGCGTCACCCAAGATGCAAAGTATTGAGTCTTATTGACTCTCTACCCATAACAAAATAAATTGCCACGCACGGATCACACACTGTCCTATTTAAGGGACAGAAGTTTAGAAATAAACGACCACTGAGGTCTAATTCTTCATCCCATAAATCAGTACGGAAGAATTACCTCTCCGTAGGTCCTCTTCAATGCATCATCATGCACTAGTTCAATCCCTTGGTCAAGATAAGCCAATCTGAGATCTACACATCAACCGTTTACCAATGGGGTGTTCAAATCCCATCTAGGTTGTGAATTTAGTACTTGTTACATAAAACTGATAATGTGATCTTGCTGTGAGTTATTTGGGGATCACCACATTTATCTATAGTGTAACTTGTACTATTATATGAACAGATTGCAATAAATAAATAACATTCATATTTATCTAAAGCACAGTGATAAAAGATTTATTTTAGATAAAGCTAAAAGATTCAGTTTTAGTTATACAAAGTAAAAGCATACTTTCTAGTATAACCCTAACAATCTCCCACTTATACTCGAAGTCTGCTTTTAAGTATACTAGAGCATATCTATGTGCTACACATGTTCTAATAATTTCTCCCACTTATACTTAAAGCTGATTGGCAACACATTTGACTCCCATTCCTCCCACATGTCTCTCGAATGTACATAGAGGCAGACACTTTGTGAGAGGATTAACTAGGTCGTCTTCCGATTCGATCTTTTGCATATCTTCATCTCATCTCTTAACGATTTCTCATCTAAGATTGTATATCCTTAAATGTGTTTGTTGACCTTGTGGACTCTTGGTTCCCTTGAATTTGCAAGTGTCCTAGCATTACAATGCTAGACAAATTCGGAATTTTATCCAAGTCCACTTAGAAGATCTTAAGCCAAACCGATTCCTTCACTGCTCCATAAGCAGTTACTTATTTGGCTTCCATGGTAGAATCAGTGATGCACACTTCTCCATATCATGGCTCCTTCCCCAAACGAAACACATTACCCGAGGTAGATTTATATGGAATTTATATCTGATTGGAAATCTGAGTCCGAATAACTAACGGGGATTAGACTATCTGACTAATAAAACAACATTCTATCTCGAGTTTGCTTGAGATATTTCAGAATGTTTTTAATAGTCGCCCAATGCTCTTTCCCGGGGTTACTTTGATATCGTGCTACCATGCCTACGGCAAAGCAGATATCCGGTCTCGTACATAGCATAGCATACATGAGGCTTCCAACTGCCGAAGCATATGGGATGCCTCTCATGCAATCTATCTCTTCTTGTGTCTTTGGACACATCTCTTTCGATAGATGAATTCCATGTCTAAAAGGTACAAAACCTTTCTTGGAATTCTGCATGCTAAGCTGTTTCAAAACAGTATCTATGTATGAAGCATGCGATAATCTGATCATTCTTTTCTTGCAATCTCGAGTAATCTTGATCCCTAAGACATGACCGGCTTCCCCTAAGTCCTTCATATCAAACTGATTTGACAACCATACCCTTACGTCAGACAACACCGCCACATTGTTTTCAATGAGCAAAATGTAGTCTACGTAAAGTATCAAGAATACCACGACAGTTCTGACATACTTTTTGTACACACAACTCTCAAGTTCATTTTGATCAAAACCGTAAGATTTTATTACTTGATCAAAACATTGATTCCAACCTCGCGATGCTTGCTTAAGTCTGTAGATAGACCTTTTAAGCTTGCATACAAGGTGCTCTTGGCCTTTTTCAATAAAGCCTTCGGGTTGGCGCATATAGATTTCTTCTTCAAGACTTCCATTTAGGAAAGTTGTCTTGACATCCATTTGCCAGATCTCAAAATCAAGAGGTGCAACTATCGCCAAGAGAATACGGATAGACTTAAGCATGGCTATCGGTGAAAAGATTTCCTCATAATCGATCCTTTCTTTCTGAGTATATCCTTTCGCCACAAGCCTAGCTTTGAAGGTCTCAACCTTCCCGTTCGATCCTCTTTTTCTCTTGTAGACCCACTTACATCCAATGGGTTTTACCCCATTGGGAGGCTCAACAAGCTCCCACACCTCATTTTTATCCATAGAACCCATTTCGGCTTCCATTGTGGTTTGCCAAGAATCCACATCCTTGTCTTGGAGTGCTTCGTCGTATGTCCATGGGTCTAATTCATCCTCCCCGGGGACTAAGTCAGAAGACTCTCCTACGAACATGAATCTCTCGGGTTATCTCACATCCCTCCCACTACGACGAGGCTCCGGTTGTGTTGGTGTGTCGCGTGGTACATCAACTTGTACCCTTGGTATAGGATTAAGCCCTTTTATTTCATCTAAGGTAATCTCACTTTTGGGCTTTCTATTGTTCACATAGTCTTCTTCCAAGAACTTAGAATGCGTACTAATTACGATTCTTTGGTCCTTGGGACTATAGAACATACCCCTTTTCGTTCCTCTAGGGTATCCTACAAACAACCTTCATTCCGAACGTGGGTCCAATTTTCCGGCTTCCTTGTCCAACACGTATGCCGGACACCCCCAAATCCTTTTGTGTCTCAAACTAGGCTTACGCCCGGTCCACAATTCTGTGGGAGTTTTAGGAACCGATTTGGATGGCACCAAGTTTAGAATGTGAGCCGTTGTTTCCAAGGCATAGCCCCAAAATGACTTGGGTAACTCCGAATAACTCATCATGGATCTGATCATTTCTAAAAGAGTTCTATTTCTTCGTTCCGCAACCCCATTTTGTTGAGGGGTACAGGGTGCGGTCAATTGGGATACAATCCCTTCACCTGACAAGTAGGTCAAAAATTCATTGCTGAGGTATTCGCCCCCACGATCTGATCGTAGGAACTTAATATTCTTTCCCCTATGTTTCTCGGTCTCGACTTTGAACTATTTGAATTTATCAAAGTTTTCCGATTTGCGCCGCATAAGGTAAACATACCCATATCTTGAGTAATCATCTGCAAAAGTTACCAAATACTCAAAACCTCCCCTAGCTTGAACCGACATTGGCCCACATACGTCAGTGTGAACGATTTCTAACACTTCACTAGGTCTATTCTCCTTGGCCCCGAAGGCCCTCTTGGACATTTTCCCCTCTAAACAAGATTCACATTTAGAAACGGCTCAACATGGAGCGACTCCAACGAGTCGTCCGCTACCAACCTTTGAATTCTCTTTAAATTAATATGACCAAGTCTTAGATGCCATAGAAGTGTTTCGTTCACGGTTGAAGAAAATTTTCTTTTCTTAGAAATAGTGGATGTGTTATAAGAAGCATTGTGCGTGTGGTGTGCACTTTTAATAGTATAAAGATTATTCACTAATGTTCCCGAACAGATGAACTCATCATTTCGAAAAATAACAACCATGTTATTAAAAGAAACTGAGTATCCATCAACGTACAATTTAGAAATCGAAATTAAATTCTTCCTAAAACTGGGAACATAAAGAACATCCTTTAATACTAAAACTCTATCTTCAAAAAATAGGTGCATGTCTCCCACTGCGACAGCCGCTACCCTCATAGCATTGCCCAATGTGATGAGAATCTCATTCGCACTAAGTTGCCGGGTTTTCCGGAACCCCTGTAAAGTGAAACATACATGATCAGTGGCTCCTGTATCCACTACCCACGAATGGGAAGCATACGCAGCTAAACAAGTTTCAATAACATGTGCATGGGAATTACCTTTCTTCCCTGCCTTCTTTGGCTAGGGACAGGCCGTCCTCCAATGTCCTTTCTCACCCCAGTTGAAACACTTCCCTTTGGTTGCTTTCTTGACCCCTCCCTCATTTGTCACCTTACTCTTAGCTTGGTTTGGGCCTTTGGTCTTCTTCTTCTTCTTACCACCTTTCGGTGCGGAAGAAGTCGGACCGCTTGCCACCAAGACTTGAGTTTGGTGTCCCATGAGTGTCTCCGCCGATACCAAAGCTTGCAAGAGTTGTGCCAACGTGAACTCTTGATTATTCATCATATAGTTTAACTAGAACTGCTCAAAGCTTTTCGGTAGAGAATGGAGAACGAAATCAACTTACGTTTCCGCATCATATTCCGCTCCAAGTACCTCTAACTTGTTGAGGTAGCCCATCATCTTGAGAACGTGATCCCTTACGGGCGTTCCCTCCACCATTTTCAGCGACAACATATCTCGCATGGTGATTTGCCTAGCCGTACGATTCTAATGAGCGAACATCTCCTTAAGGTTTAGCATCATATCAGAAGCGGATTCAATATCTTGGTGTTGGTGTTGCAACACATCTGACATTGAAGCCAAGATGGTACACCTAGCCATTTCATCAGATTTCATCCACTCCCTATGATATTCCCTTTCGGTAACATCCGCATCATCCGTAGGCGTAGGGGGCTTTGGGGTGTCAAGAACCCATTTGTGTTGTTGTGCGGTTAGGACAATAAATAAGTGACGTTTCCAATCAACATAGTTTTCACCTTCCAATTTGTTATCTTTAAGTATTATAAACAGTGGATTAAAAGGAGACAACATGCTGAACTGAAATAAAACATACATTGCATCAATACATACATCGATTCGCAAAGATTATCACAAAATTTCGATTATGCTTTGTATAAAATCTCAAAAAAAAAATACATAACATAAATCGGTCGACATCTTAAAACAGTTCACATAAGCCACGATGAGTGTGGACGTTTATGCAAACACATTTAAGCAAGTTACAAACAAGAACATTTACAAACTTTTAATTTCAAAAATTAATAGTCGGCTCCCACTTGACCATATAAAATCGGTAGGGACTCCGATGGGGAGTAATAAAATGCCAATTTTATACCTAAGTATTAACCATGATTAAATACAGTATTATCACTTCGTTTTGAGCAAGCCACTCGATGGGAGGGTCAATACCGCCACTAATAATAATCCACAATCATCCTTTTGAGAATTCATTCATGTGAACTTATCTTTTAGCCTATCCGATAGGGAGAAAGGCGCTTGTCAATGCGTTGCCAAAAGACTTCACCAACAAATAAATCATGGAGGCCAAATAATTCAATTTTATTATCTAGAATAAAATACCGAATTATATTTAAAACATACTTAGTAATTTTTGGAGTTGAGATTTTTCATCACGATATTCATGCAATCAAATATTTAATCAAATTAAATAAATAAAGCATGCATCAAAACAAATTAAACAAATTGGCACGTTATATCCAATTGTCATGGTTTAATTTCTCGTTTTGACTACGAGATATCGTAATCAACGTTCATCTTCAAGCTTTATCGTCCGTCTTGATTAAGCTCCCACTCGACCGCAACAAAATTTCACCAACTTTGTCTCCGGGCATTAAAAATCTCTGTTCTTTGTCTTTGATATCGGTTACAATTTATTTTACGAAAAATAAATAAACCTATCGTCTAGACTAGTCTATTACATAAAAACATCCTAGTCTACCCGTGGATTTTCTCACGGGAAAAACGATTCGAACGAATTGGATTTTAAGCACCTTATTTATTGTTGGACATTTAATTGGGCTACTTGAGGGGCCTTTAGGAGAATTAAGATTGGACCACCTAATGGGCCTTGAATTCTAACATTGAGCCCAATGTCATTCAACCCATTAACATTAATCTCACTCCACTATAGAATTAATGTTGCACTATCCATCTTAACCCATATTACAATCATATGGCTTCCGGTCATTATTTCCTGTGTTTAAGATTCTCTTGTTCGTTAATTAATCAAGCCACTGAATGCTTTAATTAATTTAACATCTTATCCTTGGAGAAAGGACAGCTCTTCTTTATCATCATACCGGAAACAAATTCCACTTGCAAGATTTAGTATGACGAACGTTTAGAGCCCACCAAGGGGACTAATCATGCAAGACTTTCCAAGCACACGTTCCTCTGTATTAAATCTTGATGCAAAGTATTGAGTGTTATTGACTCTCTACCCATAACAAAATAAAATGCCACGCACGGATCACACACAGTCCTATTTAAGGGACAGAGGTTTAGAAATAAACGACCACTGAGGTCTAATTCTTCATCCCATAAATCAGTACGGAAGAATTACCTCTCTGTAGGTCCTCTTCAATGCATCATCATGCACTAGTGCAATCCTTTGGTCAAGATAAGCCAATCTGGAATCTACACATCAACCGTTTACCAATGGGGCGTTCAAATCTCATCTAGGTTCTGAATTTAGTACGTGTTACAAGAAACTGATAATGTGATCTTGCTGTGAGTTATCCGGGGATCACCACATTTATATATAGTGTAACTTGTACTATTATATGAACGGATTGCAATAAATAAATAACATTCATATCTATCTAAAGCACAGTGATAAAAGATTTATTTCAGATAAAGCTCAAAGATTCAGTTTTAGTTATACAAGGTAAAAGCATACTTTCTAGTATAACCCTAACAGCTTCCTCTAAGAACTTCCTATATTTATAGATGAAGAGGTGTGTCTTATCCATTGGGAAATTCAAATTTGAATTCTGGATAAGTCTCATCTTTCTCTCTATAGCCTTGCATGTGTGATGTGGTCCTCATCCTTCACACAGAATAGTACTGGTTGTACTATTTGCCTTTTTCAGAAATCTGGTTGACTTGACTTAATCTTCATTAAACCTCCAGATTCTTTGATATAAACTCCTCTTAAGTACTCTATAGTGAGTGCATACGTGCTTCACTAATTTGAGCTTAAGGGTCTTGATAATCTTCATTAGATCTTGATCTTGTACTTCATTCTTCAAACAGTCATATCAGCTGTAGGGTCTTGAACTTTACAGCTGCAAGTTTCTGAAAATGGAAAGTAGTTGTAGGAATAATATTGTAGCTGCAAGGTCATGTTTAGCTGTAGACTGATCAAATATACAGCTGCAAACTTTCCTTTCACAACTATAACTTCCTTAGCCAATTTTCTTGTAACAAAATATTAGATTCAATTTAATAAGAATATATGTTTTGCACATATCAAAATCTAAACAAGATACTTAACACAGTTGATTTACCTTACAAACACACTGAAAATTTTAAACACATGCTGCGCACACACAGATCACACGCTGCACACACACACACGCTACACACACAATACACACACACGCTACACACACAATACACACGCGCTGCACACACACACACAATACAATACACACATTGCACACACGCTTCAGACACTACACACACAATACACATAGGCTAGATACAAACAGAGCACATACACTATACACATAGAGCACACACTGCACACACAATACACATACAATTTGTGGAAGCCCTAATTTCTCCATCTATAACCAAAATATTTTAACTCTGAAATACAATGCACAATTAATTTATTTTTTTTCTTGAGTGGAGGGTTAG
Source organism: Prunella vulgaris (assembly GCA_026898435.1). Taxonomy (NCBI): domain Eukaryota; kingdom Viridiplantae; phylum Streptophyta; class Magnoliopsida; order Lamiales; family Lamiaceae; genus Prunella; species Prunella vulgaris. The sequence continues at coordinate 6,001 of JAPKLY010003691.1, read as the reverse complement.
GGTTGTAAAACTAATTGTTATTGATCTAATCAATTTTCTGGAGTAAAAAAATAGAAAGAATCAAATTCCTAAAATCTCTAAATCAAAGTCTTAAAAATATTCATTAAAACTGAAATCATAAACCCTATTTATGAAAATAGAGGGCCAAAAAATATAGTGAAACTTGCCAGAAAACTTCGAAATGAAGTTGTTCATCGTCGTGAGATATCGACTTTGTAGCTATCACGAGAAACCCCAGTTCGCCTGAGAAGACTCATTTTCGTCGTCGATATGTTTTGGTCGTTCCCCTGTTTCAGCTGTTCAATTTGGTTGTCGCCTTAGTCATGGATCTGCCCCACCGCCCTCACCCCTCTTCTGCCATTGCACTCTTTGCCGTCAAACCCTTGACCTTTTGTCGTGCAGCCTTCACCCTTGAACCGTGCGCTGGAGAGAGAACATGAGAGAGAGATTCAAATTTCACTTTGAAAAAGCAAAATGAATTTACCAGAATATTTAAAGATTGAGAAAAGTGGAGTGGAATGAGATTCTGACCAATTCAGTATGGGGACCCACCTATGTAGATTAATTCGTTTATCTAAATTAATTTATTATTTATAAAAAGTTGTAAACTGTTTTTAAATAAATGAATATTTCATAGACCAAATTGTAATAAATCCCAAGAATTTATTCATTAATCACAAAAGTTGTTAGCATTATTTGACTAACACAATTAAGTGTTGTCTCTATTTAAAAATAAGCTTAATTTAAAAAAAATTGTATTAAATGAAGATTCATAAAATTTTAACATATATACTGCTTATTTATATCTCTAAACTATCAATTATATTTAAATAATTACTCTAAAAATATCGGTTATATTTTAATGTAACTGTAAATGATGAATTATATTTTAAATAAGAGTTTAGGGTAAATTAGTAAAAAATAAGAAAATAGCTAAAACAACATTTACTTTAAAATAAAATTCAACTTCTAAAATAATTTTTATTTTAAAACAGATGGAGTTTCTTTTCCTATTTCCTGAATAAAAATTCGTAGTACCATATTGAATTTGAATATAATAATTTTATTAATTGACTTTAGTACGGATTAAAGGAAATAATATTTTGTAGAGTTTATATAGTTTATTAATTATTAATGTGTTAATTAAATTTGCTGACTATAATTAAATATAAGAAAAACAAAATAGTAAGATGATAGAAATAATTATAATTACGATTTAAAATTAGAAAAACAAGTTAGAATTTAAATTTGAATTTGAAGTTTCAAATTTATAAATACTACTGTCTAGAGATAAATATAATATAGTGCTACTTCTTTTATGAAATAAATACAAGGATCAATATTATAACATGTAATCTATGTGGAGCATATTTAAAATCGTGACAATTGGACTGCAAAAAAATTTAATCCCTCATAATTAAAAATAACAAATCATCGTTAAATTAATATATCAAATTAATCTTCCAATCTATAGTAAGGGGAACTCTTTCAATTTAATTTTTGGGTTTTTTTCTCGTAACGCGGGATTCGACTGAATGGACTTTAGAGTTTTTGTTGGAAATATTGGTTTTAGCCATATTTTAATTAAATATTAAGTGATAATTTAATCATCCATTTTGCGTTAATGAATTTGGTTGATTTATTTCTCAAAACCAAATTGGTGTGAATGCGAAATTAATGTCATTTAATATGTGGATAAATGCATTAGTGAATGTATTTATTGTGGTAATAGTGAAGTGTTGTGTCTCCTTGAATTAAAGAGGTAACCTTTAGTGAATAGTTTTTTCCTAAGGGTTGCGACTCTTTGGAATAATGAAATGTGAATAGTCACACCTATTACCCGCAACTCTTCGAAATCTATAAATAGATCTCCCCCACATTGACTTTGGGAAATTGAAAAAAGATACTTGAACATACTTGAATACATTTCAGAATTGATTAAGTTAGTTTAACGATTATCTAGTGTATCTAGAAAATGTAGAGTTGCATTAGTGTCGAGTCCGAAAGTTCCGGATATTCATTTGCGATTCGCCGATAGATTTCGCTTCTTAGTGCAACGGGCGGAAGGCACCAAAGTCGTTGTATCTTGGGGACGATTGCCATGATCCGAATATCTTTGTGGTGACAAATTATTATCCGAATATCTTCTTCTCCATATTCGAATATCTTTGTGGTGACAAATTATATTCGTGAATAGATTCAAATAGGGATCACACAAATCCCTAATTACTGACCATGGTGGTCTTTCACGCAAAGCAGGGCTAAGGCAATGGCGGTTGTGCCGCTGCCTTCCCGTCGAAGGCTACGGTAGGCCAAACTCGGATTGCCGATTTTGTGTGACCGCCCAGTCGTATCGCTGGAACACCGTGAGGCACGGCGGCCATGATAGCCGCGCTTGAGGTGCCTAACGCGATGGTGTCTGGCATCGGTTGTGGCTGCGTCCTTGTAGATCATCGACGCAGGCAGACCCAACAATTGTGGAAGCCACTAAAAAGCGGCGATCATGTTTGCTCGCCGGCAGATTGCTTGGCCGTGACTGAGGCTGAATTCGATCTGCGAAAGGCGGTCGAGACTCATCTCGAAGTCGGATGCAAGCATTGATTCGGTGAGGCCTGAGGCCGTGCCAGGCAGTGGTGCGATGCCCAGGCGACGCCCGGAGGCAGTCTGGGCAGCGGTGTCGAGCCGCGTGTTGGGCAGCAGAAATTGACGAATAGAGGCGTGTTGATAAGCGGTTGAATTCTAGTCTTTTTCTGATTTGTCGCATCTCTTCAAAAGAGAAGGAGGTGAATTTTTCTCGGTTTGAATTGGTCTAACGAAACTGATGTATGGTTTTTGACTTGGCTATTTAATTAAGTCATGGGCAAAACTCTATCCTCCATCTTTCATGTAATTGACGGCCGATGGTGAATTTCGGCAATGCACGATAATCAGAGGAGACGAGCCTAGATTCGGCACCTCCTCCTGGTGCAGTCTGACCGAAACGTCGACGCCGTGGCAGCGCGGCGAATGGCCTAACTGCGGTTGCGCGGCATATTTCCGATGATCACCACCCACGTCTGCCGCCGTGATTTGAGGTCTCGCTTCTGCGATAATAAGCGACGAACCCATGGAGGGCAGACCCTGGTGGCAGCTTCCTATTTCTGATCAAGGCCGAATTGCAGACTTGACGAATATCGTCTTGTGTTGCTAGGAAGAGAGAGACGTAAAGATTTTGATCCGTAATGTGAACTCTACGGCAGGACAATGATTCTCGATGAATTGGGATGAAGAATGATTTTCTTCCCTTTCTGATCAATCACCGTTAATGGGCCATATGGATTGATGAGCAAGAAGGAGTATCACATGGGCCAAATTAAAATAAATTAAAATAAATTGCGCCGAGAAAGCTTATTCTGAATTTGGTCTAATTAAGGCCATTTTCACCTTAACTTTAATAGCCAATTTGGCCAAAATTGGGTGAGATGGCCCATATGAAAAAGTTTACAGTGCCAACTTTGTGGCCATTCAACTGCCAAATTACACGGACCAGAATTTATTTAATTCTGGGTCAATAATTACTAATCCCTTAATTATTATTCAAAATTTTAATTTGGGATTAAAATTATGCTTGAGAGCATAAGTGGTTGGATTTAAATCCAAAAGATATTTGACTCGTTTAATTAATTTGATAATTATTCTTGAGTTAAAAGGTTAAGACCTTGTGTTTTGGATTTAGTCCAAAATGATATTGACTTGTTTAATTTTTTAGAATTATTCTTGAGTCAAAGAAGGGATTAAGACACATTAATAATTATGCTTAAGAGCATAAATTGTGTTTGGATTTAGTCCAAGAGATATTGACTCATTTTAATTAGTTTGATAATTATTTTGAGTCAAATGTGAAGTTGAGACTCAACTAGTAATTGTGTTTGAGAGCACAAATTTTAATTTGGACTTGATCCAAAAGTTTTTGACTCGAAAAATTATTTAAGAGTCAAAAATGGCAATTACGTCCACATTGAAAAATGAATTTAATTTTGGTATTTCGACCAAAACATGTATAAATTCAAAATGCTTGATTTTCCAAGTTGTTTCGAGATTGTGTCCCAACTAATATTTGATAAAATATTAATTGAAATGGATGAGCAATTAAAATATGAGAATGAATTCTCACAATAAACACACTCGAATGTGGGGGAAGAATAAGATGTCACCACAAAGATATTCGAATATGGTGGGGTGATTAGCTAAGGCGTGACCTTAAAGCTAATGGAAAATCAAAAGGCAATGGATGCCTAGGAATAAATTCCACAACAGTTGTGATTTGTTCAATCTGGTGTAAAGTCACCATACAAGGAGATAAATTTCTGCGGAATGATAAGTAAGGATAGAATGATCCTAAAATTATCTCGAAGTGTGGGGGTGACTTGCAAAAATTGAAGCACTAGTAGTGCTTATCGGTGTTGATTGAACAAATTAGAAATATTCCTAAAATGGAATAAATATTCAGTTGTGTTAAAATGATACACAAAAATGAATAAGCTGGTAGAAGGAATGAGTCTGAAACCCACAAATAAAACTAACACAGTGGTAACCCAACCATGATGACTGGAGATCCCAAGAACTTGGTTCAATGGGAAAACGAAACTGGGAAGGTTGTAAAGAAAACACTTGAAAAATATGACTATTCCTAACAGCACTAGATCAAGTGTTGAGACCCGTAACATGTGGTAAAGGTTAAGTTTAAAACTTTTAATGATTCCAAAGAGATAGAGTATGACGGGATACTCAAATGGAGATCACCTATATAAATGAGAAGTGAGGGCCGCTTCGACCAAACATTTATGAATTCAAAGGGCGTCCATGGCCAAAACGGACAAAAGCGTGAGAACAAACGAAGCCGAAACTGAGTTGTGTCTACACTGTTGATTCGGTATACACTAAGGAGGACTAGTTCAAGGCACTGCGTCCACTAAGCCGCCAGTGTACCCGATGGTGTATGACTACGGAAAGTTCAATGCCACAAGCTACTTATCCGGAAGCAATGAGGTTTCACATGAACTGAACTATGTGTCTGCATTGTTGTAGGTGCAATTTCCACTCATGTGGGGGATTGTTGGAATTTGGTTTTGAAAGAGTTTTTAAATACTCTATTTTTGACCAATTTAATGGAGGGAAAAATAGTAATCTTATTGAGATTAATCGATGTTCTACTTGAGGAGTAGGTCGTTTCGGTATTTCTCATTCTCAAAATCGAATTACGGTGAGTGAGAAATTATTTCCTAAAGTGGGGAAATAAATAATGATGTGGAGAAATAATATGTGAAAATAAATTAAGATAATTATTTTCATAAAGGATAAGATTTAATCAAGATCCTTGCCAAGTCATTGATCTTATAAGATCTTTGATTCTAGCCGTTGGATCAGCCAAGTCAGTGATCCAGACCATCTCCACATCAGCATTTGAAATATTCAAGAGTAGTCCAGATTCATGGACTTTAATGCCTCCGTAAGTTCTGCTTTTGAAGTAGTCATAACCACCCACGAAGATAGTGGGATTATTCCTCCGGTTAATCCTAATTGAGTGGTAATTTGTATCTATAAAATAGGAGTGTCTTGCATTCATTTTAGGGTTACAATTACGAGTAATGAAGTTACGTAGTAGATAGAATTGAGTCTCTCTCTCCCCATCTATGCATTTAGAAGGTTCAGTTCATAACTTCTAATGTTCGTCTTTCCTCTGTGTTTAGTGGTGCTACTAACACAGAGATGTCAAAACCGTTTTACCTTTGGAGACGATACGCATTCCTGTGAGCACTAGCCAGGGCGTATTTCGTCTTGCGGGAAAAGGATTTTTCCTTGACTCAGTTTTTCTGTGTGTTTGTTCATGTAATTCCTGTTTTTCATTCATTGCAATATATTATGATATTTCCTTTTTGTATACGTTTTTACAATCAAGAAATATATTTCCTTCATAACATGTGGTACAGGTTAAGTTTTTGAAACTTTTAATGATTCCAAA
>JAPKLY010003690.1:0-17502 GCA_026898435.1 Prunella vulgaris | reverse complement strand
CCAGCTTCGACCCATGCAGTTTTGGCCTCAGCATCGACCGTTATTTCGGTTAGTCTGATCAAGTCAATGATCACGAATGGTACACTTGATGCATAAGAGAGTCCCTCCAAGTCGTGGCCCCCACTTCGGGTTCTAATTTGCAAGTCGTTTTGCTTAGCGCAGCGTATGATTGGTGGGATTTGGGATTCGTGTTCCGGGGTTATAATGAATTGGGGTTTGGGGGTGGAATCGGAGGTGAATCTTAGGTTCCAAGAAGTGGAACGGAGGACGGAGGTGAAGGATGAGTTGGTCGGGGAGTAAACCACATCGGAAATGGAGGAGTAGTTGTCGAATTTCGACGCGAGGCATTCGACGAAGTCGTCGTGGTTATCTGCCCGGCCAACCGGGGAGGATAAGCAGTTGAGGAGAAGAATGAATGTATGTGAAGAAATGGAAGGAGCCTTCATGATTTGGAGATAAGTGAGTTAAATTGTGTTTAATTTGGAGGCAAGCGTGCTTGTATTAATAATAGATGTCCTTTGGGATGAAGTAATAGCTAAATGCTATGTTTTAAAAAGTGGAAGCGGACATTGAATCGGACACCTTAGTTTTTTTGGTCGGACTGGGTCCGATCGGTCAGACCGTTAATAAAGCGATTGAGCCGGTATGATGTCATAATTATATAATATATAAATTATAATATTATATAATTTAATTCTTTGTATTAAATATATAATAAAGACACTGGATAAAAACGCTGCACCGCTTAAAATTGTTGCAATGCTCGTCACACCGCCGGAGATGGTTGTCAACGTCAATGAATTTAGGCATCATGCTCTTCGTCTTTGGGATGAAGTAATAGCTAAATGTTGAATTATAACATCAATCCAGTTTAGCATGTTTTTTTTATCTCAACACCGTTGAAATTAAGCGTTTATTTTATTGGTATAGCCATTTCTTAAATGATATATATCTTTTTCAGGATAATGAAATTTTGGGCCGTTTCTTAAAGTTCAAGATCCCAAGATGCAAATTTTATTTCGTAGAAGTCATAGACACTAATTAAGATAATCTGCTATTTAATTGAGTTTTTGTTCTTGTTTAGCCTAAATTAATATAAAAATGCTTTGGTCAGATGACCAAGTCAGACCCACTTTTGGGATAGAGTATTGGTCAATTATATATATTATTTGTATGATTTTTAATGTTTCACTCCATAGTCTCTCTGCTTAAAAATTAAATGTATAATATATGTGTCAATATTTTAAAATAGGGGCAGTTACAAAAAAGGGCATTTTTTAAGTTTATTATAAATAAGTGTGCAATTTATATAATATTTTGAATGTGCTTTTAGGTGTGCAATTTTTATAATTTTTGCATATATTTCTCTCTTCGCAATTAAAAGAGAAAGTGTGCCCTTCTTTGATTTTTTCTCTTAAAAATATTCAACAAACATATGTTAAAGATTCGGAAGTAGAATTTAGAAAATATATATATGACACAGATAAATTCATGAAATACATTTTGACTACAAACCCAACCCTTCATGATAGTCTTACTATATGAGACCTTAAAAGTATTATATATCACTTTTAAAGGTAAACTAATAATACCACTTTATTTAGAACTAATATAAAAATTAATACTATGACGAAAAGTGTTAATTATTTTACCATAAGCTATAGTATAATGTTTTAGTTGCCTAACAAACGAAAAATTTCGTATTTAATTTTGAACTTTGTAAAACAGTGTGATCAACTCATTGAATATATATTCTCAACTTTTCCCATTTGAAAAAAGTGTTAGGGATTTTATTAGTAACACAAGTATATATATAAAATCCTATAATATCCTAGATGCAAAATTTCTAAGATAAATATCATGCTTAATAATCAAGAATTAATGAATTTATAAAATAAATGTATCCACATCAATATTCGGACATGAAGGAGATGGTGGTTCTATGGCCTTCCTCAGCTAAATTTTCGAAGGAGACCTATGCATGTATTCTCTCTTGATGGGGGGTAGAAAGCTTTTAACGATTTAGTATAATGGGGATCGTAACCATATATATATCCTAAATATTAAGGGTGTAAATGGCGCTTGGTGGTCGTCGAGCGGTCGAGTGCGGCCAAGCGCCAAGAAGACCTAGGCGGGGCCAAGTTATTTTTTATTTTTTATTTCTTAAATTTTTTTCTAAACATATATTAATAAAAATGTACATTATACAATAAATTATAAATTTTAAACATAATTAATACCTAAATGCATTTTTCACAAAACACAACAAGTCAATAAAATACTAAAAACTATCATAAAATGACATTGTTCAACATCTGAATAAAATACTAAAATAACAAAATATATCATACGGATAAATTAATAAGTAGTTCAACTAAGATTAACATCTAAAGACAATTGTTGTTCAGCTCAACGTACACACTCTTCATCATCAGATTCAAACTCCGCATCGACATTTATTTCATTATCATCAGAGGAGAAATCATCCTCGTCAAGCTATGTCATGCCCGAGGTTGAGCCAATGTCTCCCTCAACACCATCATCAACCGAGGTTGAGCCAATTTCCGTCTATTCCTTATGGCAGTTGTTGGAATGCAATCTGAGGATTTTGATTAGATCCCAAAACCCCTTGATGGTTTGCCAAAGTATAGTTGGTCAGGATGATAGATTTCAGGATAGTCAGGTTAGAATAGATTTTCTATTCACATGCATTCAGTTCTGGGGGAACGCATTGAAGACTGAAGATTGAGGGAGATGTCCACAAGATCTGAAGTCAGAAGAGCATCCAATCCTGAAGGTCCAGTTCGTCCTGTAGACAACTGACCTGAAGCTGATGATGAAGAACCTGAAGATCATCCTGAAGTTGAGAGAGTCATCCTGAAGATTTTCACTGATGATGTTCCTACTGAGTACACTAAGCATGCTCAGGTCAGGACTCACTCAGTGAGGGCAAGTGTAACCTGAGTAATTGGCCTGAGTATCATCTTCACTGATACACGTGCAATGGAAAGTTAGCATTTATCGTAACTTCCGAGGAAAAAAGGAATGTCAGCAACTCCATATAAAGACAAACATTTATTCTGAGTAAAGAACGAGAGACTCAGAGTTTTAAATGTACGAGGAATCATAAAGTCAGTCGACAAACTAGCCGTTGGACAAACAACCAGTGAGGAGACGACATGTACGTACAGAGACTGCGCCGCATTTAATGCGCCTCAAACTTGCAGGCGGCGGATCAGAGAATTTCCATACTGAATATGGGAAAAGTCAAATCAAGTACAAGCTAGCGTGCACCTACCTAAAATAGGAAGATTCGAAAAGATCTCCTCCAACGGATCTATTTTGAATCTCTCCTATAAATACAGATGACCTTGCTCCCATTCAAGGTTACGGGAAATTTCCAAGATATTGAAAATCTCTAGAATCCAAGTGCTCAAAGCAAAACACAAGCAACACTCTGCAATTAAATTTCCCTAGTGGTGTAGTAGAATTCATACTCTGTATTTGCTTAGATCGATAGTCCTTATCCTTAGCATTGTTTAGAATTGCGAGGACTATCACACTTAGTTGCAAATCAGAAAACCAAACCCCTCAGTGTGTGAGAAGGTTGGTGGGAAGGACTGGGACTTGTAAAATGCCCAGGGGTCGAGTTCCTTAGAGAGGAAGGAGGCTATTCGTGCACTTTGGCACGCTAAAAACAAGCACTGATCCTCAGTGGAAGAGGATCGCTTCCTGTTAAATCAGGCCATGGACATAGGAGTTGATTATTTCCGAACCACGTTAAAAATGCCCCTGAGTGCTGATTTGTATTCTTGTTCAGGATCAAAACTATAATTCATATTAAACTGAACATTCAGCATAAATTTTACAATTTCAGGAGAAACCAATTCTCCTGAGCATTAATCAGTGCACCAGCTTTAACAACTATTTTCTAAGCAAAACGGAAATCAATTTTCAGGAATTAAAACGAGTATAAACTTAAGAGCTCACTTCCGCACGTAACTCTAGCTTACTGAGATAGCTATCCAACTGACTAGCTTCTTAAGCGGTCAGTAGGTGGGCTATCTCTATTGAGCTTCCGAGAGCACAACACTCAGACTCAGCCTATTAGTCTCCTGAATGATCAGTCCCTACTGCCCCTGAGACATCAGTTCAGTGAGTAACTTCAGGATCTTCCTGACTGAGTTCTGTAAGAGCATTTTCTTGATATTTTTGGAAAATCTGACATCAGTGTATTCCCCCATACACTAATTACTCATTTCAGGACCAATAGCCGCTAAGACCGCCTAGGTGGGGCCTAATACACTGACCATTTTTCTCTGCCGATTTGAACTAGGCATCGACCGTTGGGGGCCGCCAAGCGCCTTGACGGGGGCCATTTGCATCCTTGCTAAATATAGTATCTCAATTATGATTCCCAATAATCCCCATGATTGAGTGCTAGCTATTTGGTATCCAAGGTTGAAAATATCAGCATCGATGGAAATATCGAGGTCTTAAATTTGTGAAAATATCGATGGATATATCGATATCGATATCGGTAAATTTAAAAATTATAAAAAAAATTAGGAGAAAATATTTCCTACATAAATTAAATAAAAAAATTTATATAAATTTTACAGTTGTGACAAATTTATATATACACACTACTTTTTGGAGTTTTTTCCAAAATTCATCGATATTTTCTTGATACCTTTCGATATTTCCTCGATATCTTTCGATATTTGGTTTGATTTGTGGACAAAATAAGCGATGTTGATATTACAAACCGATATTTACCGATATTTTTTTAATGAATATTATGGAAATATCGTTTCTACCCAATATCGATATCGGTGACTACGAAAAATGGATATATCATGGATATATCGGGGAAATATCGGGATATTTTCATCCTTGTTGGTATCTACTCATCAATTAAGGGATTAATACCAAAATCGTCCGATAACTTTTTCACTTTTTTTTATTTGGTCCATTAACTATGTAATATTTCAATTTAGTCTCATAACTATGTAATATTTCAATTTAGTCCCATAACTATGTAATATTTTAATTTAGTCCCATAACAATTCAAATCTAATCAAATTAGTCCTAAATTGCCGAAAATGACATAAACGACGTCGTCTTACTCACGTGCCGTGTAAGCCAATTTCGCCGAAAAATATAACACGTGACCAGCACGTGAGTAAAACGACACCGTTTTATGTCATTTTCAGCGACTTGGGAACTATTTTGGTTAGATTTGAATTTTTATGGGACTAAATTGAAACATTAAATAGCTATAGAACTAAATTAAAACATTACATAGTTATGAGGTCAAATGGAAAAAGTGGAAAAGTTATGGAACAATTTTGGTATTAATCCTATCAATTAATATACAATAATCATAGGAGGTCACCTCAATTAAATCCATTGATTACAATATAAATGACCAATATAATTGAATAAAATATGACGCTCATAATTGAAAATAAAATTTATTAGCAAAAAATTTAATGAGGTGGCAACTTAATATAACTGACGTTTCCTTTTAGTGGAAATCTAAAGCATTAGTTTACGTGAGTAAAAAATGATTCATTAAAAGAGTACTTTTACCTTATACTAGTCGCTTCGCACGTTCATGGTAATTGTTTCATAAAAATATTGAGAATTTGAAGCATATGAATGAACCCCTCCATCTTCGAATAATTCAGGAGCCATGTAACAAGTTGTTCCACGTTTTGCTTGAGGTAACCACACCCAAAGAGAAAATAGAAAAAAGAATAATTTTAGAAAAATAAATGGATATTTTGCATTTGATAAATGCATTCAAATAACAATGTCAGCTACTCGTATTGCTTATATTGGGATGATATTGACTCGAAACCCACCTGGGAAGAAGGTGACATGCATGTCACTCAGTTTTCTTGCTAATCCAAAGTCACACAGCTGTAAATAGAGATGTCGTTAGAATTGTCTAAATAACTCACAATTATATATCTATATGGGAAACGTAACACATTTGCATGTCCATTTTCATCCAGTACAGTACAAGATAATTTGATGGTTTAAGTCACAATAAATAATTCCCTTCTAATGCAAATATATACCTATTTTGTAAGGCCAGGCCATTAATAATTGAAAATACAATCAGGTTATAACAATGAAGCATGAGGCAGAAGTTCGGCTCTTACTGAAGAGCTTCAATAAGGCCATGAGCCAGATCATGTAAAGGATCGTCAGGAAACTTTCCATTATATCCTGCCATTCAGCCTTCAAATCGTTGTTAAGTAGGTGAGATATTAGTTAAAGTTCCATTTAAAAAGAGGCAGAAATAAAAGAAAGAGTCTAGCATTGGTAAGATAAGAAAAATGAGAAACAAGAGAAAGTTCCACCAGTACATGCAACACCAAGCACAAAGAGTAGTTGATAACAACTAAAAGTGAAAAGCAACATCCAAAATAATATATATATATATATGTCTTCAGTACTTTGGTTTATAAAATAAAACAATCAATCACATCTTGAAATAAGGTTAATATATCACCTCCAATACAGTACTCCAAGACAAACCACAAAGGAGCAGATGTTTCGTACCTATAATATTAGTTGACAATAAAAACAGTAAAAAAATGTTAGTTAACAGTGAAGGCCTCATCAATGTCGATCTATAATTTCAGCATTCAATGAAAGCCAAACTTGTATTTGATATATATGTTAAGAAGATTTTACGCCCCCCCCCCCACGGTGCCAAATCTTTCCATGTGCACATTCGAATGATTAAGGGTATGAAGAGTCCTCACATGTAACAGAATTATATCATAAGAAAATTGACAAGGGAAAATAAAATAAAAAGAAAACCCCTAAATAGGAAAGGAATAGCATGCGCATTCATTACAATTTAAGTCAGTCAACAATAGATCGATAGTAAACATTATCTACAATTTAAAATATGCACTAAAGCTGGGACTCTTAGATACTTGACTGTACGTATTTCCCTTGATGTAGCACTCTGGCATTCGCCAAAACCTATCTCCATCCTACACACATATAAACTCGGAAACAAAAAGGAGTAAAGCATCTCGACGGGCATTATGTTGTTAGAGCAATTGAGAAACACAAAAATTACTAAGAAATCAAGAAAAGGGGAACAATTGAAACAGAGATGGATGTTCATCCAAGTGGCCATTGTATGTCCCCATTTTTCAGATCCACCAACTATAAATCTAAAACATAAAATTAGAGCATTGACAAGAACAGCTTTGTTCCCTTTGTTTCCAAGATATTTGCAAATCATATTCCATTAAGTTTAATAAAATAAATTCCAAGTTGCAATGCATATATTATAGCTATGAACAAAGGCAGAAAAGCATGTGTTGCATCCACATCGGATATATACAATCAAATCTGCCAGAAATGTATGACATAGCGACAAAATAGAAAATACTGATACATGAGCAGATAAAAGAGGACACATTAATTGATATAATGAAAATAAATTTGAAGAAAAAAAAGGGCAAAGAGGCCAATGGTACGTTTAAGGCAAAAACGATGCGTATCATAGGTTGGCCTTGTGAGAAAGAAGAGATGTCAAAAGTACATGTAACACAGCTAGTTGGAAGCCAGTCCAGGCTTTCATTAGATTTTGATTTGATCATTTCACAATGAGATTTCCATCTGGATAAGAACAGTGGGCAATAAAAGGACTAATTGTGGTTGAATGGAAGTTTGCTGCATTTTTCAAATAATTAGTTAAATCAGATGGAGGATCTCCATAAACATATCATAATTGAACTTACATTCACATTAGCAATCGCGTCCTAACAAAACATTCTCCATAAAATTAGCAATAAGGAAACTTCAAACAAATAATAAAGAGAAAAAAAATATAAGAATCTGCAATCACTTACATATTCTTGAGCTAACTTGGTGAAGTCCTCGTGTATTGGAGTGAAGATTAAGATATACTCTTTCTAAAATTGCACCAAAAACAAATATTTAGAAAAAAAAAAAAAAAAAAAGTAGAGAGAGGAAAACTGATTAAGAGTAAAAAACCATATCCTTGTGATACTGGTGAAAGTATTCGGTGCCCCGATAGAAGCCGCAGTAAAAGGAAACCCAATCATATCTCCTGCGACAAAAATCAGCTTTTTCATACTTCAATGGAGAGAGTGAGAGGCTAACCTTGGGGGGAGTATCTAGGGGTAGGCTGCACTGGGCTTCAGCCCAGTGCAAGCCCAAATATTTTCTTACATATATTTATGCCTATGTGTTAAAATGACTTAAAGCCCAGTAGAAATTATTTGCAAAAACTGAGAAGAACCCAAACTCTCAATTTACAATTTCAAATTATTTTAGTAGGATACTTCACAAACAACAATAGATATTATATTTTTTTACACTGTGGTCCCAACTCCCAAATTTTTTCATATTATCTTTCACAAAAATTTTAAGTATCCAATTTTGAGAAAAAATCTTCATCAAATTAAATAATTTAACTAAAGTATTAAATTCCATTAATTTCATATTATTCAAGTTAATAATTTAATTATTATATTGTCATTTGGTTACAAGAAAGCTAGGCTAAGGATGAGATTTTGAAAATAAATTGAAAGAAATACTCCCTCCGTCCCAGAGGAACTTGCAAGTTTTTCTTTTCGAGACTTCCCAAAGGAACTTGCAGACCCTAAAAAGGAAACCCTTTTATAAATTTCACCATCACAATATCTATATATTTACACAAAATGTCATTACTTTTTTACTTTTTGGGCCCACATTACACTCAATCCAACTAACTTTTTTACTTTTTACATAAAATTTTACCAAATTAACCCTCAACACACTACTTTTTTTTACTTTATTCTACTTTCTTCTTAATTTGTGTGCCCCTCCTCCCTTGCAAATTGCTCTGGGACGGAGGGAGTATTTGTTTAAGATATAGAACATTTTCAATTATTGATGCATTTTATATTTTGAAGTTTTGTAGGACACAATTTAGAGTTTATTTGGCTGAGCTTATAAATTTTTAAAAGCAGTTTATAAATTATTTTAGCAGCTTATAAATCCCTAAAAATATTTATAAAACATTCTCTAAAAGATTATTTGGTAACATAAGATGTTTAATAGCTTATTAGATTTCAAAATAAGCTTCTTATAGATTATGATCTGTAAAAAAATCTTCACCTCTATATCAACATAAAAAAATTTAAGAATAATTATTTTATGCAAATTTTTTTTTAACAGTGTTTGTTATTTTTAATGAATAGTATAAATCATTTGTTTCAATATATTCATCGATATTTCCGTACATTTAAAATTGCGATATTATTTATAATTACGATATTTTTATCCTTATTACTACAATATAAATTGTGGTAATATTATATATAATTACTGACACTATTATAAATTAATATCATTAATAATATAAACTGTTATAATATTTATAGGGAGAAAACTTTAAATATTTTTGCTTAGATTATGTAACTTACGAAAAAAATAAATCTTTCTTTATGAATTTTAATGCATAATTTTAAAATTATATGATTGATTGAACATTTTAATACACTCATATACAATATAATTTTTTCATAAAAGTATACTACGTACTTTACATAAATATAATAAAAATAAATTTTATAATTCGATGGGACTCAATTATTATAAGTTAACTCTTTTGTACTCATTTTATAAGAGTATTTAGATCATATACCGTAAATTGAGTATAAATTTATTTTAAAATTAGATTTTAGTAAAAATAAATAGAAATTGAAAATTAAGTATATTATGGTATTTTTACATATATATTATATTGTACATAATAATAACAATATATACATATAAAATATTAATTTAATATTATAAAGAAATAATCACGGATTGATACAAAAGTAATGCACTATTTCAAATATGTATAGATTTTTTGCATAATAGTGTAAACGAAGGTTGAAAAATAGAGTTTTTTTTTTTTCATATTGTACCTATTTTAAAATAGTGATTATTTTTGTACCAATCTGTAATTGGCCCTATTATAAATGATCCTGACATTATTTTTTTATTTGTACATAATTAATCGTGTGGTCTTTTGGTCTCACTTGAGTGTCTTGGTCCCACATAATTAAGAGGACATGATCACTATTGATTGATACGTGGTGTATTTTGGTTGCATTTAGTTGTAAATATTTAAATACTATTTAATTTAGAATTAGTCTTGTATGCACTAGTTACACGGTGCAACTCAAGTTCATTTTTTAAAAGTTACACAAAATACTACTGAAAAGTTACACATGTTATTATTGAAAAATGTATCTTTTATAGTGTAACTTTTCAGTAATAATTTGTGCAACTTTACAGTAATAAATTGTGTAACTTTTTAAAAATGAACTTGAGTTGCACCGTGTAACGGGTGCACAGGAGACTTACTCTTTAATTTAACCTTTGATCATTTTCATTCACGCATTCTCGTTTATCCGGTCGGCACCTCCACAACCGACTGTTTCTATTTTATAACACCTCTATCTTTGTCCCTATTTTGTTTAACAAATTTCCCAACATCTCTAATTCAATAAATTCACCCTAATTAATTATAGTGTCATTCAATACGTTCAAACAAAATAAGACTTGCAGGTCGGGCTCAGTGAGTTGCAAAAATTCCAAATTCGTGCATCAAGAGCGCACAATTTTTTTTTGGGTGACTTACATATTTTTTTTTTAAAAAGTGACTATATTTTATTTATAAATTGGTTCACAATATCTGCACAGAAGTACATTTTTTTTCTGCACAGAACCAATTTATATTTTTTGTCAATTTTGTGAACCATTTTGTAATTTTCCTTTTTTTTTTTGGTTATGTATATTAAAAATCTCATAATCATTTTCTACATATTATAGTGATGAGGATATATATGTTGTAATCGAATAAAGCGATAAAACGTAAAATAAGAACACAAGATTTGAATACCCAGTTCGTCACAACGTGACTACGTCTGGGGGCGACCAAGCCAGGAGATAGTAATAATATGAACTGGCGTAAAGTGTTTACAGAGTATGAAAGCGTATGAAGTACAAGGGTTTAGAATACATTAAATAGAAGTACCCTAACCCTAACTCTAAGTTAGGGTTGCAAACGAATCGAATTGAAGCGAATAATACTATATTCGATTCGGTATTCGTGAAACTATTCGAATATTCGTATTCGTATTCGAAATACATTCAAATAATAAATAAAATTCGTATTCGATTCGATATTGATATTCAAATTATTCGATTCGATTCGAATATTCGATTCGATTTTTTCAAAATTTATTATATAACATATTATTTGATTCGATTCGAAAATATTCGATCTGATTCGTAATTATTCGCTTCGATTTGAATTTTTGTAAAGAAATCTATAAAATAATATTTTAAATAATATAGAGCAAAATTCAATAAAATTACCTAATAAATACTAAATAATAATATTCAAACTCCAACCCACCATTTCAAACTCCCAATACAAGCCACTAATTTAAAAGCTTACAAAGCATAAACAATAGTTATCAAAATAACAATTAAAGAAAGTGATTAGCAAATTAGTGTTTCAATCTTTCTTGCTATCAAATCAATTCTTCAATCTTCCACGGCTTGGAAATCAATCGGTTTGCAACATGACTTCAAGGGGCTCTTCTTGATCCTAAACAAAAATATATATAAATTAAAAAAAAATTATTTATGCAAACATTCATACAACTCAAATGAATTAAAAAATTGATAGAACTCACATATGTCATTAGAGGCTTTTTGACCCCATGAATATGATGAACCCAATCTGCTCCACAAATCAACACTTGTACCATATCAGAAGATAGCCTCCCTCGATACGGATCCAATACTCGAGTTCCTACACTAAATGTAGCCTCAGATGCCACTGTACTAATAGGGATGGCTAGAACATCACGAGCTAACTTGGATAGAATTTTAAATTTCAATTCTTGAGATTTCCGCAAAGCCAAGACATCAAACTCTGCACTTACATTCTCTTCTTGACTTCTAAAAACCCCCTCTTCCAAATAAATGTCCAAATCCGACTTTAGAGACTCATGAACCTCAACAGAATCCAAGTATCGATCAAACATAGATAAACCAGAAGGCACAAATTTACCTTTAGACATGGAGTTTCCACACATAGAAGAAGAACTTACTGGAGTGGTAGTCTTTCGAGTCCTCTCTTGATCAGCTTGAACATACTCAAAGAACAAGCTATATAATGCTTCTCTAACTTTCATCACATTTGTACGTGCTTCTGTCTCACTATATATGTTACTGAAAGCAAAATCAACCAACCTCATTTTGAACCTAGGGTCTAGTATCGCTCCAATTGCCATCAAAAGGTTGCAATCTCCCCAATATTTGTCAAACTTTTCCTTCATCTTTTTTACCATCACTCTAATAAACTCATCAACATGGTTTTCTTTTTCATTCAACACATGCTTGACTCTCCAAATAACAGCAAGGTAAACATTTGAAGTAGGATAATGAACTCCAGAAATTACATGAGTAGCTTCATAAAAAACCTCTAAAATGTCAATAACATCTTTCATTTTTTTCCAATCATCAAGGCTAGGACAATTGCGATAAAAAGGCTCACCCTCTCTGAGAATTTTCTTAACCTAGACTCTGATTGGTTAATGAATTGCACACTCTTTTTGACATCATTAATAGTGCTTTGAATCTCAGAAAGACCATCTTGAACCACAAGATTTAATATATGTGTTGTACAACAGACATGAAACAACTTACCTTCTAATGGCAACTTACGACTCTTAGAGAATGTTCCTTTAGCAATTTGAATTGCCACATCATTGTTCGAGGCATTATCCACAGAGATAGTGAAAACTTTATGTTCTATCCCCCATTCCTTTGTACACTTCATCAGCCCATTAAAGATATCATGACCTAAAAAAATATAAATAAATAAATCAAATTAAATTAACTAAAATGCTAAAGAAATTTTATATCATGAAAATTAAATTACCAGCATGTGGAGGAGGTAGATGTATGAAGCTAAGAAGTCGTTTGTGAAGTTGCCAATTAGAATCCACAAAGTGACCAGTGACACACATATAAGAAATCTTTTTTACCTTTGACTTCCAAATATCAGTGGTTAAGGAAATCTTATTGATGTCTCTCAATGCCAGATGCAATTTTTTCTTCTCTATGTCATACACATTAATGACATCTTTCGTCGCAGTGGTACGAGTAATCTTCTCAAATTGTGGTTGATTAATACTTAACATGAAAGTAAAAGCAACATCTTCCACAACATTAAATGGCTGCTCCTTCATTAAAATATAGTGGGCAACAACCTCTCTTTGTTTCATATGATCATACTTACCATCTGACAACGGATTCATCTCAAACTTGGATTTGATGGGCTGAAATTGCAACATCTTTTGCTTTTCATTGTGCATTTTCTTTTGCAAACACCTCTTCAAGTGATTCAAAAGATGACTTGTTGTACCACTAGTAGGTCTAGAAAGAAGACTTTTGCAATGTATGCATTGAAACTTTAAAGTTCCGTCATTTGCAGTCACCTCAACAAAATCAAGATGAGCTTTTGAGACCTTCTTTCTCTTTTTCCTTTCAAAATTTCCCTTATCTTCCTCACCTTCATTTTCTTTTCCATCTTCATCGTCTTTCTCCTTATGTTTCTCCCCATCATCATTCATATCTTCAATTTGTGGACCACCGTCATTTTCATCATCATCTATCTCGACCGTAATTTTCTCCTCCTTTCATGAAACATATGTAATTAAAGGTCAAAATATTAAAATATATATATATTTCAAATGATAGACAAGATTTAAGAGTAATATAATATACGATATTTACCTCATGTGCATCCACTACAATCTCATCTTCTTGAGTTATTTGCTCTACTGAATTTAAACCATCCATATTCTATGAATAAGAGCAAAAAAAAAAAAAAAAAACACCCAACACCTGCAAGAGATTTTTAAAAAATGACATGTTTAAAAAAAAAAGAGACATTTTTAAAAACACCCAACACCTGCACCCAACACCATCATCCACTACAATTTAGCACATGTTTTTTCCACCACCTATAAATGTTTCTTGAAATGCGATTTCCATGTTATGCACTCCCTCGCTCAACAAGCTATACTTTTTTCATTAGTATTTACTTTATCATCAAAATTAATTCATTATTATCCTATCCTATTTCTTTGGAAATTAATAACAATATTAGGTAAAATCCACCATCAATCCGCTGAAACGCGCCGTCCGTTCAAGGCACAGCCTGGAATCGAAGACACAGCGGCCATGGCCGTGTCTGAAACCTGCTCGTAACCGCCAAGCCTGATGTCGCCGCTCAAACCAACCACTGCAACACCCAATTCCGCCGCTCTTCGCCGGAAATCGCTGGAAGCAAACTGAAATCCGATTCTTCGACGCGCCGCCGCCTGAAGACTCCACCACTGAAACCAATCTCAGTCGCACCGCGACACATCGGAACTAGGCGACTCCTTCACAACACCCACTTCACCTGAATCTTCGCCAGAATCAGCCACTCGCCTCCTCTGTGAACCGTACCCGATTTCAGGTAACCAGGAAGGAGAATATTTGGGCCTAAAGTTAATTTTAATTATTAAGCCCAAAGTATTAGGCCCAAGTGCTATTAGAAAAGCCCATCTTGCTGAAATACATAAAAAGATCAGAATACGCCATGGAGAAGATCACGCTCTCGCCACTAGGGCAGTAGTTAGGGCACTAGGTTTTGATTATTTTTCAGGCACACATCAGTTTGGCAGTAGATTAGACGGTAGATTAGAGAATTATCGTGAGAGAAAACAGTTTTCTTAGTTGCTTATTATTTAGATTCTTGTTTTGGATTTCAATTGATTTGGATTATTCTGCTTGATATTGATTTCAATATTTAATTAGGTTTTATGCAGTTTCTTGTTTCAATTAATTTTAGTAATCTTCGTCTCAATTTTATTCAATTTCTGTTATATTTAATGATGCCTGCTATCTCAGTTATTCCAAGTAGCTTCTATCTCATCTTAGATCAATGATTTATGTTATCTCAATCTTAGTTTAGTCTTGTTTATCAATTAGTTATGATTTAAATCTTTTTGCTTTGGGTGGAATTCACCCGAAGCATGCACGTATTAGTTTAGATTATTAGTTTAGAATTATTGCTTTATTTTAATTTTGTTTAATTTAGTAGTAGTAGTTAGAAACCAAATTCGTAATTTCATTCTTGTTAATTTATTTGATTCCACAACTCACACACAATTCTTATGATTAGACTGTCTCATTGCTTCCTTAGGGTTCGATATTATTTTATAACTTGGTCAGCTTACCACAACCCGATCCTATACACTTGTAGGAAAGTGCATTTGTGTGCGAACACAAATCGATAGTCAATAATTGAGGGACTTAAGTCAACAGAAGGGATAACACATGAATCGTGAATATGTTTTATCAGGGATTTCAACCAAACACATTCTCGTGCAGTTTCGTACAGAGCTATGATCTCGGAGTGGTTTGACGATGTGGTCACCATAGTTTGTTTGGCAGATCTCCGTGAAATGGTTGTACCACCACAGAGGAAGACATAACCCGTTTGCGATTTCGCATTATGGGGATCAGATAGATAACCAGCATCAGCATAACCTACAAGTGTTTTGTCTTGGTTCCTTTGATAGAATAGACCAAGATCTTGTGAACTTTGAAGATATCGTAAGATATGTTTCACACCATTCCAATGTCTCCTCGTAGGGGAGGCACTGAACCTTTCAAGTAGATTCACTGCAAAGGCATATCGGGCCTAGTGCAGTTTGCAAGATAGAGTAGTGTGCCAATCGCACTTAGATAGGGAACTTCAGGTCCCAATAGCTCTTCGGTATCTTCTTTAGGTCTAAATGAGTCATTTTCCATATCGAGGGAACGGACAACCATTGGAGTGCTTAGTGGATGAGATTTATCCATATGGAATCTCTCCAACTTTCTTTAGGTAAGCTGATTGATGTATCAGTATTCCTTCAGGAAAATGCTCGATCTGCAGGCCGAGACAGAACTTGGTTTTACCCAAAGTTTTCATTTCAAATTCAGTTTTTAAGATTGAACTTGCTTCTTCAATCTCTTTCCAATAAAATTAATTTATCCAATTACATCCCAAATGTCTATTAAGTATACAATTTACGTCCCAATAAAGTTAATTTATCTAATTACGTCCCAAATATCTATCAAGTATACAATTGACGTCCCAAATCTCGCTGAATTTAACCGGAGTAAGCAAAACGACATCGTTTTGACCCCATGTGCCGATCACGTGCCATTTAAATTGGGGCTTTCCGGAGTGCTGGTGACATGAAATTTATTTTTAAATTTTCAAATAATTTTTTTGCCAAAATAAATTAATGGATTTCCACCTCATTTTCAAATATTTAATAAAAATGAATAATTAAAAAACAAAAAATTTCCCTAATTTAAAAAGAATCTCGTCCTCTTCTTCCCCAAATAATTCAATTGTATCAGAAGACCTCCATTGCACTTGAGGCTCCTTGTATCAGCATTTCTTCTTCCCCAAAAAAATTTCATTGCAGAAGAACATAGTATTTCTTTTGGAGGCATAAAATGTTTTTGCCAAATGGAAGCAGCCATCGCAAACATTGATTACGCCTCCAATTTGGCAAAAATATTTTACGCATCCAATTGAATTATTTGGGGAAGAAGAGGACGAGATTCCTTTTAAATTAGGGAAATTTCTGTTTTTTAATTATTCATTTTTATTAAATATTAGAAAATGAGGTGGAAATCCATTAATTTATTTTGGCAAAAAAATTATTTGAAAATTTAAAAATAAATTCCATGTCACCAACACGCCGGAAAGCCCCAATTTAAATGGCACGTGATCGGCACATGGGGCCAAAACGATGTCGTTTTGCTTACTCCGGTGAGATTTGGGACGTAAATTGTATACTTAATAGATATTTGGGATGCAATTGGATAAATTAACTTTATTGGGACGTAAATTTTATACTTAATAGACATTTGGGACGTAATTGGATAAATTAACTTTATTGGGACGTATTTGGAAAAAGGCAAAAATTATGGGACCTAAAAAATCTCTATCCCGTGTTTATACTATTATTTTTTAAAATTATTATTTAAAAAAAAAGCTAGACATGCCCATTAGCCCGTAGACTAGATTGAGCAGTTGAGATCAATTTTTATAGGCTCGACTGAAATTGGACTAGCCCGGCCCATGAATATGACTTGGCCCGGTGGATTGGGCTGGGATGGGCCAGACCGGCCCTTTTGTCAGCTCTAGAGTGTAACGCCCCAAAATATCAGCCTTATTTTTTTCGTCCTTTATTTTATTTATTTAGGAGTGTTTTTTTTTATTTTATCTTATTTTCAGAATAGGTCCTTTAAGTTTTGTGCTTTAGTATTTTATCCTTTGTTTAGTATTAGTTCTTAATCCTTTTAGTATTAGAAGACTTTTAGAACTTAAGT
>JAPKLY010003688.1:439-17509 GCA_026898435.1 Prunella vulgaris | reverse complement strand
ATCAGGGGTTTTGGGATCTAATCAAAATACTCAGATTGTCCCAACAACGTGTAAATCCGATATTGAAATTATCACTGTTACTCTAATTTATAGGGTCAAATAACTAGCCGTTGGGATGGACTAGAAATCTGAGATCCTATAATTT
This sequence comes from Prunella vulgaris, assembly GCA_026898435.1. Classification (NCBI taxonomy): domain Eukaryota; kingdom Viridiplantae; phylum Streptophyta; class Magnoliopsida; order Lamiales; family Lamiaceae; genus Prunella; species Prunella vulgaris. The sequence continues at coordinate 17,364 of JAPKLY010003688.1, read as the reverse complement.
TGTATTCAATCAATTATTGTGATTGATTGAATCTCCATCTTGATTCCCGTCATTCTTCACAATCTTCAATCAATTAAGTTTGTCCCCTTAATTGATTGATCTTCTATTCTGGGAATCTTCCTTCAATGTCGCAAGTCAACCTTAAAACTGATTCCGAAGAATCTGAGCAGAGCACAAGACCTCAGCTGATCTGTCTCCTCAGCTGGTGCACCAGTCTGCTGATACTTGGACCTCAGCTGATGTGCAAGTCTGCTGGTGTGCAACTCAGCTGATCTTCTTGACTTTGTCTGAATAAGTCTTTTATCCATGGTCCTTGTCTTATCTGCGACGTGCTCTCAGCTGATCAGCTAATCTTATGATATCAGCTGATCTGCTCATCTGCTATCAGCTGATGTTAACTTCTCTGATGATCTGCTCTCGATACTCCAGTGTCAGCTGCTTAAATCTTCTGTCTCCTAAAATTGGCTAAGTCCTCAAGGTCTCAGCTGGTCTTCTCTTCTATGATAGCTTCAGATCTTCTAGGCAGCAAGGTAGATTCCTCCTCACTCGAACCTATCTAATCCTAACTACTCATCAGCTGACTAACATGTTCAGCTGGTCCTATTACAAGCTGATTGGTTTATTATATCATCAAAACATCTAACACAGATATCCTAACAAGTTCCCCCTTTTTGATGATATCAAAACCAACTCAGCTGATCTCAACAGATAAGCATATTCAATCAAAATTAAGATCAACATAGGACAGTAAAGAAGATCTTTAAGTAAGATCTTTAGACAGAATAAAAATGCAGCTGAGAACAAGAAGTTGTCTGGAATCAAAAAGCTTTATTAAATCATAAAGAGAGAGTACAATCAGAAAGAAAGTACCTAATCCTCAGCTCACTCAGCTGGACTATTACATGAGGAGAGGTCTTCTGCTGTTGAGAGGAACTTGTAACCAGTCTAGGAATCTCTTCTCAATCTCCTTCAGAGCTGGCAGTGAGTTGTCAGAAAGTTGAGAAAAGAGTTGAGTAATTTCCAGCCAATGCTTCCTGATTTTCACCCAATCTATCTTCCCACTCTCATCAGTTGGGGTTGGAAGATACTCAATCTCAGGCAACTCTGGCTGAACTTCCACCTTAAGCATTTCTTCTGTAATAGCTCTGAAGAATTTAGGAAAGGTCTCCTTTAACCAGTTTCTAAACTCAGCATTCTTCTCTCTCTCTCCTAGGGTATCTTCTCCTCTGAGGACATAAAAGTGGATCATAGTTTTAGCCTTAATAGTTTTCCAGAGATCTACCAGCTCATCAGACAATTGATTGTAAAACATATCAATTGGTCCATCAACTAAAGGCTCATTTGGATCTCGGATGAATTTTCCACTTCTAGTCCTGCTGCCTTGAGAGACTACCTTCCCTTGCTTCTTCAGCTTCCTCAAATATCTCCTCTCAAGCTCATCATTCATCTCTCTCTCCTGCCTCTTCCTCCTCTCTTCTGGAGTCTCCTTCTCAGCTAGCTGCAACTCCTTAGCCAGCTTTTCATCAAGTTCAGTATTCATGATCCTTTTCTTTTTCTCCCTCTCTTCAGCTACAACCTCTTTCCTCTGCAAGGCCTCAGCTATTTTCTGATCTCTCAGCTCCTGAGTCTTCTAGGCTGCAATCTTCCTGGTGTTGATGTAATCTTCAACATTCTCTATTCTAGCAGATAGAACTCCTTGATTGTCTACCAGAAGAGCTCTCAGAGAGGTTATCTCAGACTGCAGAGCAACAATAGCAGCTGAGTTCTTATCTTCCCCCTTTTTAATATCATCAATCACCGAAGTAGAGGGTAGAGAAGTAGGAAGATTATCCACAACGGCTTTAAGGTCCTCCTGACCGTGTTTGCACTCAGCAATTTGACCTTCCAGCCTTTCAGAGACCAGTCTGAATCTCTCAGATTCAACAGCGAGAGTAGCAGAAGCATCATCAGTGAAAGCCCTGGCAGTTGACTTGAAGTGCTGTAGAGTTTGGAAGAATTCAATCCTGGTAGCATACAAGCTGTCCTCCATAGCTTCCTTCAGCTTGTTGCGATGATCCAGCAGGACTTGATGAACTTGTTTTTCAATCAGAGAGGGGGCAGCAGACTTGGCAGCTAGAAGAGTAGCTTTGACCTCCTTGATGTGGTCATCAAAATAATCTTTCAGTTGATCCAAAAGTGCAGGGGTTACCTGATCAGCTGGGGAGATCTCAAAGCTTGCTGCCGGAGGGATGAATTCAGACTCAGCTATTTCAGGACAATCCAGTACCACCCCATCCTTGAGCAATAACGCACGGGCCACCTTCCTCAACCCTTCAGGGGATGTCAGCTGGGATGGAGCCTTAACTTCCAAGGCATCCATCAGAATTTCTTCCCACTCTGTAAATGCTGCTTCCCCCATCTCCTTTATCAGGGCCAGAAAGAAGGTAACTGACCCTTCTCTTGCTTGCGTCCAGGCAAGACCATCAGCAAGTATGTCTTGATAGGCTGGATATGGGTTAAGTTCTGGGATGTAGAGGGAAATGTGGGCAAGGGCAGATATGATCATCCCTCGTTCAAGAGGCCCCTTTTGAAATATGGTGAGATAGGCGAGCTTGTTTGACCATTTTTGTGGGGGAGTTGGGGTTATCAAGAATTATGGGTTCAGGGTGAGAGGGTTTGGGAATAGTTGAAGGCTCGCCAGAGGTGGCAATCTCCTCTGGTTCATTGCCAATTGGGATTTGTGGAGGTGAAGGATCAGCTGGGGTTGTGGAGTGTTGGGAAGGATCAGAGAAGGGAGTAGGTGAAGCTGACCTGATGGGTGAGGCAACTAAAGGTGTATCTGCTGATGGAGCATCTTCAGAGGAATGTAGAACCTCTGTCTCAGCAACTGAAGGCTCAGCTGATTCCCTCTCTTCTGACTCTTCTTCCTCTCCATCAGAGCCAGACGCAGAATCCTCATCTGAATCAGCCCCCTCAGCTGATTCCTCTGCAGCTTGCTCTTCTTCTTCATCAGAAGACTCATCAACCAGCAGAGTACCCCTCTCTGCTGAAGATTGCTTCTTCTTCAAACTGCTCAGCACAGCAGTATCATCATCTGCATCAGAATCAAAGGAGAGCTTCCTTTGAACAGGAGTGGTTTCTTTCTTAGATTTCTTCTTTCTCCTTCCTCCAGCAGGCTTTGAAGCCTTCCTCTTCTGTTTCTTTCCTGGACCAGCAGAGGAACCCGGGGCAGCAACTACGGGATCAGCTATGGAGTCTGAATCAGCTGGCCTAATGACGTCCAAGTTACTTCCCCTTAGGAACTTGGTGTGGTTGTACTCAACAACCTATTCCTCATCCCACTCATGCTGGGGCAGCAGATGATTCAAGAGGATAGTGATCTTGGTGGCCATGGAGCACTTTGATTTGAAGCTATAAACCTGTTGCCCATCCACCTCCTTCGCAACACACCTCTTGGACTCCTGTTCCAGCCGGAACCATAGCAGACTTACCCAGTCTGCTCGCACCCCATCAAGAATCGTGCGGGCCACGCTCAGGCGAAGTTTGGTAATGGCGTCCAAACTTCCCTGTTCCGCCAAGATGACCTTGGTCACCACATCCATCAAAAATCGGAAATGTCTCCTCAGCATGCACTTCTTCAGATTTGTGGTGGTGTCCCTATGACTCTTCCTGGCCATTAACTTGAAAGTTTCCAGGTAGTTGGCTTCTTTGTATTTGTGAGGTTGGACACCAGTGGAGGACAGGCCAAAAAGATCAGCAACAACATCCTTGGAAATATAAACAGTTTGTCCATCAACCAAGGAGCCTATGGAGTTGGAACTGAACTTGGCCTTAAGAAGGAATTGAAAGGCATATAAGTTTAAGGTTTTATGGTCAGGGGGGTCATGGAGATGAAGGTTCAGAGATTGTGATGTTGAAGCAGGTTTAGGATTTCTCTAATCTCAGGAACCCTAGTTGTGTCGAAATCGACACACATCTCTGCATACATCTTTTCCTTAAACAATTTTTCCATAGCCTTGGACGCCATACCTTCAAAACAGAGATTAAGTGCACAGAGAATAATATGCAGGAAAACTACGAGAAGAAAGATTTAAGAGCAGAAGGTTTTTCAGAAAGAGGTTAAATGGGTATATAGGAATCGAGTAAGATGAGCAATTTTTCCAAAATTAAAAACGATCAATTTTGATCGTAGATTTGTATTTTGCATCACACAAATCAAAGGTCCAAAATAGATGACCTTTGAGAATTTTGGAGGTGATGCGTGGGTGTCAGGGTTTCGAAAGGTTTTGACCACCCAAAAGATTCGCCTTTTTGAAAAAGGTAATGATGAAAGCGCTTTTTAGAGAAATTTTAGGCGGTGAGAAATTAATTACTTCTGACACCTTATTTAGAAAAGGTAATAAATCCCCGAATTTTCGTAAGAGAAAAGATTTGATTGCCAATTTTTTAAAATAATTTTAGAAATTAGGGATTTATTAATTTTTGAAAAGATTTGATAGATAAAATGAAATTTTAAAAATCGACACAAAGATCATAGAAATACTTATCGAGAAGCTGACGTGGCAAAATTAGCTGATAAGAGCGATCCTCATGAAAATATTTTCTGCTCATCTGGGTCTTTAATGTCAGCTGACATGGATCAGCTGAAGCAAAGTGGCCTTGTCTGACTTTCATAACTTATCCCTGTATCAAGTTAGACATAACAAGATAGAGAAAAGAAAGAAAGAAATAAGAAGACATACCAGATCAGCTGATGTGAGAATCAGCTAAATACTTCAGCAGAATAGTCCTCAGCTGGGTACCAGCTGACTACCCGTTTACCCAAAAACTTTCTTTCTATACAACCGCTCCTCCATCTATCATTCCTAACTCTGCTACTAATTCTCTGAATCTTACCTATGCTAAAGGTTTGGTAAGCACATCTGCTCTCTGCTTCTCCGTATGAATCTTCTCCATCCTGATATCTCCCTTCTCAGCATGATCTCGAAGAAAATGATGTCTTATATCCACATGCTTGCATCTAGTATGGAGAACTGAGTTCTGAGTAATGGCTATTGCACTTGTGCTATCACAGAAGATGGGTATCTCTTCTGTGATCACATGGTAGTCCCTCAGCTGTTGTCTGATCCAGAGCAGCTTAGAACAGCAACTACCAGCAGCCATGTACTCTGCCTCTGTTGTGGAAGTAGCTACTAAAGTCTGTTTCTTGGAGAACAAAGATATCAACTTACTTCCCAGAAATTGACATGTGCCAGAAGTTGATTTCCTATCAATCTTGCACCCTCCATAGTCAGAATCTGAATACCCACTTAGCTGAAAGTTGTCATCAGCTGGGTACCAGAGGCCTAGATTGTAAGTACCCTTCAAATACTTTACAATCTTCTTTGCTGCTTCCAGATGAGATTTCTTAGGATTTGCCTGAAACCTTGCACACACCCCTACTGCAAAGCTGATATCAGGTCTACTGGCAGTGAGATACAGCAGAGAACCAATAAGTCCCCTATAGTGTGTCTGATCCACTTTCACACCAGCCTCATCTGGATCCATGTTAAAGTTTGCCATCATTGGAATCTTAGCTTCTCTGCTGCTACTGACTCCAAACTTTTCTATCAAATTCTTGGCATACTTAGCTTGGCTAATGAAAGTTCCATTGGACATCTGCTTCACCTGCAGTCCAAGGAAATAAGTCATCTCCCCCATCATATACATTTCAAACTTGCTGGTCATCAGCTTGCTGAACTGATCACACATCTGCTTGTTGGGGGAGCCAAAGATGATATCATCCACATAGATCTGTACTAAGAGGATATCATCTCCATCTTCCTTTCTGAACAAGGTTTTGTCTATCTTTCCTTTACTGAATCCACTATCCAGTAGGAACTGTGATAGAGTATCATACCAAGCTCTAGGTGCCTGCTTTAGTCCATATAAAGCCTTCTGCAACCTATAAACCTTGTTCCCAATCTCAAATCCTGGTGGCTGTTCCACATAAACTTCTTCTGCCAGGATTCCATTCAGAAAAGCTGACTTGACATCCATCTGATATACCTTGAACCCTTTGAAAACAGCATAGGCCAGAAACAATCTAATGGCTTCTAGTCTTGCCACAGGAGCAAATGTCTCATCATAGTCAATCCCGTCTGACTGTGAATACCCCTGGGCTACTAGCCTTGCCTTGTTTCTGACCACTACATCATTTTCATCCTTTTTGTTCTTGAATACCCACTTAGTGCCTATGACCTTCTGATGTTTGGGCCTCTCCACTAGAGTCCAAACTTCTTGTCTTGCAAACTAATTTAGCTCTTCTTGCATAGCTACAATCCAGTTTGGGTCTTCAAAAGCTTCATGGATGTTCTTGGGTTCTATCAGAGATACATAACAGCTGAATTGAGCACCCAAGTTTAGCTTTCTTCTGGTCTGAACACCTACACTTGGATCTCCTAGAATCTGTTCAGCTGGGAAATCAGACAATGTCTTCTTGCCCCTTTGAGGTGCCATAGTCTGCTCTTCTTGGGTTTTGTCTGAAATCCCCCCTTGGTTAGTGTCAGGAGTCAATGTGCCATCATCTGGTGCTGATGAGGCCTTATCAGCTGATTTGGGCTCATCATCTGAATCTGAGTCTGATTCTATCCTAGGTACCACTACCTTAATCAGATCTGGCTTGTCTGACAGATTCAGCTGATCCACCTCATCTGCTAGCTTCTCCTTGCTGTACTCATGAAAAGATTCATCAAATACAACATGGGGTGTCTCCTCCACACAAAGAGAGACTTTATTAAAGACTCTATTGGCTTTGCTACTTCCAGAATATCCTAAGAATATTCCTTCAGCAACCTTAGCATCAAAAGTCTTTAACTTAGTCTTTCCATTGTCATGGATGAAACACCTACACCAAAAAATATGGACAGAGGAAAGATTAGGAGTTTTACCCTTGTACATTTCATAAGGAGTCTTCCCATGTCTCTTGACTGGTAGACACCTATTTTGGATCAAGCAAGCAGTGTTGATGGCTTCTGCCCAAAACCTTTGAGGAGTCTGATTTCAGCTAACATAGTCCTCGCTGCCTCCTTGAGGGTTCTGTTTCTCCTCTCAGCTAACCCATTCTGCTGAGGTGTTCTGGCAGCTGATGTCTCATGCTGAATACCATTATCCCTGTAATAGTCAGAAACAACAGAGTTAAGAAACTCAGTACCTTTATCACTTCTGATTCTGACTATGCTGAGGTCCAACTCCTTCTGAATCCTCTTGAACAACTCCAGCATCTTGACCATAGTCTCATTCTTCTTGAACAAGAACACTACCCAAGTGAATCTTGTATAGTCATCAATAATCACCAGCGTGTACTTCTTTCCACTGAAGCTAAGAGGTGAGACTGGTCCAAACAAATCCATATGAAGCAGCTGGAGTGCTTTTATTGTTGAAGTACTCTGCACATCTTTGAATGAGGCTTTAGTCTACTTCCCTTTCTGACAGGCATCACACTTCTGCTCAGATGCAAACACCTCATTTGGTAGACCTCTGACTAGACCCTTCCTTGCAACCTTGTTGAGAGTCTTGAAGTTCAGATGACCTAACCTCTTGTGCCAGAGCCAGCTGATCTCTGATGAGCTTTTAGTAACCAAACAAGAGTCAGCTGGACAGCTTGCAAAATCTGCAAGATACATATTACCTCTTCTGAGGCCAGTTAGTAGCACCTGCTCATTTAAATCATTAATAACAAGACAAGAGTTCTTAGAGAATCTTACTGAATATCCCTTGTCACAGAATTGGGATACAGACAGAAGATTGTGCATAAGCCCTTCTACATAGTAGACTTCTTCAACTCTTGTTCCTTTGATCAGCAGGGTACCAACTCCTCTGGTGACTCCAAAATTGTTGTCACCGAACACAACTCTAGGCCCATCAAGCGTTACAAAGTCCTGGAGGAGATGCTTCTCAAAGGTCATGTGCTTCGAGCAACTGCTATCAATGTACCAGACATGGCCCTTGGCTTCTCCTCTTTCTATAGGGTTAGAGTTTACTTGAAATTAAAACACAGGCTTTAGGTACCCTATCTTTGGGTCCTGATTGGTTAGATTCGACTTTCTGGATCTATAGGTAGAGATCATCCTTATGAGGTTTAGGAGATCTCAACCTTCTACCATACTTATCCACAAAAATCATCTCCCTCAGAGGATCTTTTCTGGGGCGATCAGTGATAACAACAGGTTTGTAGGTGGGCTGCTCAAAAGGATAATTTCGGCTTGAGTCTCCGAATGACTCATATACCTTAGCCGGTTAAGGCTTGCCTACTTTGGTTACATTAAAAGTAACCCAGGGCTGAGATCTGTTTCGCTTGGGTTTACTCTGCTGAGATGACACAGGCTTATCATTCCTCTGCTGATTTTGCTGAGGTCTCCTTATCTTAGCTGAGCTATAACTTGAATTCCTCTTCTGGTCTCGGGGCTTCTGAGCTTTAGACTTATGTTGATTGTCAGCAGGCTTCTGAGTTTTAGTACTCTTCTGCTCTGCTACAACCTTGTGATTTCCAGCAGACTTCTGAGCTTTAGAGCTCTTCTGTCCAGCTGGGACTTTTTCTGTCCCTCTGCACTTTTGCCCTTCTGATCCAGGTGCAGGCTCAGCTGGCCCTTTACCCTTTCGAGGATCCCTAATTAATCCACTGTCACCTTTCTTCTTCTTTTGTGGTTTGGGTTTGGGATAACCAAGACCCCTTTTATCATTCAAAGTTTGTGAGGACTCAGCTATTTCAGACACGACATTCTTTGCCTTAGTCAGCTGATCCACTTTCAGCTGAAGCTGCTGTGAATTTTTTATTGTCAGTTCATTCTGCTTGAAGAGTTCATCGAACTTAGCTGTCAGTAGATTATGTTCTTCACTCAAGACAGTGTTCTCAGAAAGTAGCTTTTCTATCAGCTTCTCTTGTTCCTCACATTTTGCTATTAAGTCAGCAGACTTGTTAGCTTGTGAATCATAGGATATCACTGGTAGTCTAGCATTTTCCAGATCTTGTCTCAAGCTTAAAACTTCAGCTTTCAGACTTGAGTTCTCCTCTTCCAGCTTAGAACAAACTTTTAAGGAGGATTGGAGATCAGATAACAACTTGTGTATATCTGACTCCATAGAATAGGTAGAGGAGCAAGATGAGCTAACAGAGGGGGTAGGAGAATTTACCTCTTCTACCTTAGCCATGAGGCAGATATCATCCTCTGATTCAAAATCAGATGAGGATGAGGATGAGCTGATATCCTGCTTCTCCTCCTCTGCCAGCAGAGCTCTCTTATCAGCGAACCTGCGATCTCTCTTGATCCTCTTCTCTTCTCTCTCTCTAGGGGTAAGCTGAGGACAATCATAGCTGAGATGTCCTGGCTTGTTGCAAGTGAAACAAACACCATCTCATCCTCTTCTGGGACTTGGTTCCCTCCTTCTCTCTGGAGACTTGTATCAGGTCTCCTGTTCATCTGATGGTCTTCGGGTATCAGATGACTTCTGGTATCTTCTGGAAGAATCACTCTGTTGGTCCCGAAACGAGTTAAATCAGTGTATGGGGGGGAATACACTGACGTCAGATTTTTCTGAAAGACTCAAAAAAATGCTCTAACGCACTCAGTCAGGATTCCCTGAAGTACTCAGTATGCTGAATGTCCACAGGGGCAGCAGGGACGGTTCAGTAACGAGTCAGATAAGCTGAGTGTGAGTAAAGTGCTCGGAGGCTCAGTAGAGATAACAAACCTACTGACTGCTCATAAGCGAGTCAGTTGGACTACTATCTCAGTGAGTCAGAGTACGTGCGGAAAGTGAGCCCTTAGATTCTATTCGTTTTAGTTTCTGAAATTGTTTTCTCTGAGTTGCTTAGTAAATTGGTGGTTAAGGCTGAGTGCACAATATTCAGATTCAGGATGATTGATTCAGTCCTGAAGTTAAAACCAATGCAGTATGTTCAGTTTAATATGATGACATTTATGATCCTGAACAAAACAGTAAATCAGCACACAGGGGACTTTTTAACGTGGTTCGGAGATAACCAACTCCTACGTCCACAACCTGATTTAACAGGAAGCTATCCTCAAAACCCTGAGGATAGGTACTTGGGTTTTACGTGCCAAGGGACACGAGTAGCCAACTTCCTCTCTTAGGAACTGACCCCTGGGCGTTTTACAAGTCCCAGTCCTTCTAACCAACCTATCTCACACTTTGAGAGGTTTGGTATTCTGGTTTCCAACTAACATAGCTCTAGCAATACAAATCAATGCTAAATAATAGAGCTATCGATCTAAGAAAATACAGAGTGAATCCTACTACAACACTAGCAAAATTTAATTGCAGAGTGTTGTTTATGATATGCTTTGTGTTCTTGGATTCTTGAGAGTTTTCTCTTGGAAATTTCCCGTTAACCTTGAATGGGTGCAAGGTTCTCCATATTTATAGGCGAGATTCAAAATAGATCCGTTGGAGGAGATCAAATCAAATCTTTCCTATTTTAGGTAGATTGCAGGCTAGAAATACTGTTCGACCTACCCGCCATGCTTATTCTGGCAAGTTGTCACATCACCTGCAACCTTTTTGAGACGCATTAAATGCCATATTAAATGCTGCGCAGACTTCGTGCATACGTGTTGAAAGATCATTGGCTCTCCGCTATAACGGCTAGTTGACCTTCAGACATTTATCCTTCCTCGTACACTCAATGCTCTGAGTCTCTTGTAATAACTCAGTCTGAACGTGTGTCTTAATGGAGTCTTACTGACATTCTATTTGTCTCTTGTCCCATAGCATAAATAACCTTCTGCTTTGGACTGACATGATTCAGGTGATCTGAACCATAGCCTGAGTCAGGTCCTATGTGCATTCAGCACAACCTGATAGGTTATTCAACTCAGTATGTGTTACCTTTTTGCTTCGGACTTACAGGATTCAGGTGAACTGAACCAAGGCCTAAGTTAGGTCCTATGTGCATTCAGCACAACCTGATAGGTAACACTTTACTCTTCACTGACTGAGTTCTGTCCTGAACATGCTTAGTGTATTCAGTAGAAACATCAGACAATGGTACTTCAGGATTGTCTTCAGGATGAATCAGCAGGCTTCGATCTTCAGCTTCAGAACAGACAATCTTCAGCGAGACTGACTGACTCCTTCAGAATGGTTTACGCTTCAGACTTCAGTAAATTGGGTCGACTCCAATATTCTTCAGTCTTCAGCATGGTCCTTCTGTACTGAATCTCTAACCTAACTATCCTGAACTATTTTATCCTGAACACTATACTTAGGCAAATTCATCAGGGGTTTTGGGATCTAATCAAAATACTCAGATTGTCCCAACAATTTCCCCCTTTTTGATGATGCCAAAACCCTTAAGCAAATTCCTATTCATCTATACAATCAACTGACTTAGTCAGTGAAAATAGCTCAGTACCACCTGACGAACTAGGTACTTAATCTATAAGATGAAAACAAGGAATGGGTTAGTACAGTTCTTGATAAGAATTCAGAAAAGTAAATTCAGGAGTCAACAAGAAGTTGTACTCAGGAAAAAAAAAATAACTTCATTGATTGATAAGAAAATACAAGTATCCTGAAGCTATTACAAAATTCCTGAACAACTAACTCCTGATCTAATCTTCATCCTTATTCCAAGCAGTCAGTGGAATCTCGTACATCTCCAGTACTCGATTCAGGACCTGCTTCATCCTGTTCCGATCAGCAACGGCCCCGGCAGCTCGTCCTACTCTGACGACTTCTTCAGAAATTGCTTTCCGGTCCAGCTGCTTAGAATTCCTAAAGAGTGGAGGAGGATACTTGATGAATTCCGGAGGAGCGATCTCAACACCTTCAGTGTCAGCATGTCTGATGATTTCAGCCCATAGATCAGGATGCTTCTGTGCCATCCAGTGATGGAGTATGACGTCTTTTTCTTCAGTCTGATCGTCCCATAACCCCACCACATAGAATAGGTATGCCCACCTATTCCGGATCGGAATCCAAACCTCCAGCATCTCAATCGGAATGAAGTCTTCAACAAACTTCGATGGAGGATTACTTTGATCTGGTCTGACCACCATCTTCCTCTGAGTCTTTATCCGAGATCCAGATGATACATATTTCTTCTTCTGGACCTGAGAAGTCAGATACTCATTGGATTCTTTTAGGCCCTGGATCTGACTGAGCATCGAAATTTCTTTCATTTTTGCTATCTTCTCATCATCAGTCATCACCAATTTCTTCTGAGTGGTCAGCCCAGATGACATTATTTATTCCTCCATCTCCTTATATAAAGGCTCGAGAGCTGGATCTTCAGAGGATCTCAACTTCTTCGGATCTGAGCCTTCAGCAGTTTCGATGGCGGCTACGGATCTAGTCCTCTTTCTATCCACAACCTTCAGTTCAAGGGGAAAGTTCTTCTTCTTAGCTTTGCCAGTAGTGGCAATTTGCTTCTTCCCTTCTTCCCCCTTTTTGGCATCATCGTTATTAATACGTTTAATAACCTCATCCACTGACTCCGCCAAAAGATTGAACTGACTATCCATCTCAGTCTGCTTCACCTGCAATTGCCCAATCTGCCCTGCCATTCCTCTCAGGCCGATACTGAGCTGATCAATGGCTGAATTGTGTGCAGCCTTCTGTCGACCTTCGAAGTTTTGCATCCTTGAGTCTAGGGCAGATGCAATTTTCTCCTTCTCCTGTGCAGACAACTCCCTCAGCAGGTCCTCATTCAGTTCAGTTCTTAACTTGACCAATTTCTCATCAACCAGTTGATCAACCTTTTCAGACAGTTGTTGATCTAGAAAGTTGGCAAGTTTAGTCTCCTGCTGAGTCTGCACATCTGAAACCATCTGATTGCAGTTCTGAATGGCATTCTTGGTTTGCTCGGAAATGACAGTGAGTTCTACATTGATTTCAGACCGAGCTTCCCCAAAGAGATCAGTTGCTGCATGCATATCAGAGGCCATATCATTCAGGTCTTTATCCAGCCTTTTCATCTTCTTATTCAGAGTCTTAGAATTTGAATCAACCCTACTTGCCTGTCGCTCAACGAGAATTACCCTTCTGTGCATATTCGAAAGAGCTCATGAGGAATTTTCAGTGAACATAGCCGCTGGGGTGATCCAGTTTCCTCTAACTCGGATAAGACCTGATCGACCCTCTCCTGAAGCCTCCGCTGCCCCGGGTCCAAGGGGTGCATCATCGGCCGGTGCACTGACTCCCTCAGTGCCACCTTGCTGAATGTCATCAGCAATCACTACTACCTCCACTTCAGCTTCCTTCTCCTTTCCCTTCTCTTCAGCTAACTGAGTCTTGGGCTCAGGATACGTTCTGCGGACTGTTCTCATAAAATCCACCATTTTGATCAGATGATGTAGAGAGTTAACACCAAAATGATCAAAGAGGGTGGCTTCTAAATCTGCAATGCAGTCCCATCCTCTAGACTCTCCTAGCTGACTAAGCTCAGACCAAGTAGCATTTCTGATCATGGCAAAAGTGCGGAGTTGCACAACTGCCTCCTTCTGAGCCTCAGTAAGATCAGGGAATCTCCTTTCCACCATCTCAGCAGCCTCTCCCCTTGCAACTATTTCAAAATCTGATAAACTGTTCACATCAGGCGCAGGGAAAGGCCATGGTGCTTCAGCCTGAACTGGTTCAGCAGCCTCTTGCTCAACTCCTCCTTCCTGAGCAGGCTCTTCCTGACCCAAACTCTGATAGGTTTCAGCAATAGTAAGGATCAGTTGGTTGGGTTCATGGGATGCAATCGGGGCAAATTCAGGAACAGCCTGCGCCTGAGCTGGTTCCTTCTCAACAGCTTCAGCAGAATCCTGCGCCTGAGCTGGTTCCTTCTCAACAGCTTCCGCAGAATCCTGCGCCTGAGCTGATTCCTTCTCAACAGATTCAGCAGATTGCATCTCCACAAGCTTCTTCTGTCGCCCAGCTGACCCAGAGTAGAGAAATTTCAGCTTTTGTTGCTTGGGTCTGGAAGTCTTGGATTTATCCTCCGCTGGCTTTGTTGTATCAGACTCTGAAGACTTGCCTGCCTGAGCCTGGACTTTCCCAGTCATGCTCGCCTGGGCCTTCTTCTTCTGAGTCCGAGGCCTTCTCCTTGTGCCAGCATCATCGGAATAAGCTCTGAAGAGATGGATTTTCGCTGGGATCTCGAGTGATTGGGCCTGATCCACATCACCGAGATCCAGAGTCTCCAAGAGCAAGGAGATCTTGGTGCCAAAATGCATCTTGACCTCAAAAGTCGCCTGCCCCTCTGGCGAGTACTTGATTTTGCTGGTCTCAGCCACCAGCATTTGGAAGAAGTAACCCTCCCAGTCAAAATTGTGCAGAGGGGCGTCGGAAATAGCCATCATTGTGAACAGCTTCGGCCTGGAGATCTGCTCCAATCCTCCAGCAATTCCCATCACTCCCTGACTCGTCAGGTCGAAGAAGTGATGGTTTTCAGTCCTCAAGACTGATTTATTCAGGCCGGACTTCAGCACGACATCTCCATCACACAGGGACTGGAGAAAATCCTTCTCATTCCCAAACCCATACTCCACTGGGCTTCGTCCTTTGTTGGGAAGATTAAAAACCTCCTTAATCTTCTCCCGAATATTGAAGGTGACCCACCTCCTGACCATCTCCTCCTCACCACCCTTTCCCTTCTCACAGGTGGTCAAGGGAATACAAGTTTCCCACTCCTGGGAGTCCTTGTTCTGCGCCATCTTCAGGTAGAAGGCAGCAATGAGTCTGGGGTGGAGCCTTTGTGGCTTTGCAGTGACGAACTGCAGAAGACCTGCATTATTAAAAAGGTCTTGCACAGGCATAATATCAGGGTTGTTAGAAGAAAAATCCCCATAAGGCTCGTAGTGTATTTCGTTTCTTAAGTGGAAAAGGTTTCCAAAAAAGGTATGTGCAGAAGGTGAAGCCATGGAAGATTTTAAGAGATTTGAAGAGAATCGGTTTTTAGAGAAGATAAGTTAAGAAAATATTGGGTGCATAAAAGTTCTAACAACACGATCTTCTCTTATTTATAGAAAGAAAAATTCAGTTTTAATCGAACGGTTTAGAAAATAGTGACCTATGGGATTCAATGGACAAGATTGAGCAGTAAAAAGTATTTGCCTTTTCGGTTCTTCAAAGGTAATTGGTCAAAATTTTATTGATAACTGTTCCCTCCCACAGTGCATTAAATGCGCATTAGAGCATGTCCGTATTTAATTCAAACAAATTGAATTAAATAATAACCGAATATTAAAACGAACGGCTGGGATCATTTGGCAAATTAAATTGATTTGACAATACAACACAGTAAAAAGGATAATGCACGCAATATCAGATGACTAGACAAAAATCAGGAAACATACCAGTCAGTCAGATATGTATTCTGACTGATACCACTTATTGCCCTATCAGGGTGACAAGCCCTGAGTTCAGTGTCCTGAATCTTAGTCAGTCTATACTGATCATCCATTTTATACTGAATGTTCCCCCTACAACCATTCATATTCTTTCTGAGTTCCCTTCATCCTGAGTCCATATGAGTTATTCCCCCTGACCTTGTGCATTCTTATCAGAGATTCAAACTGAATTACCTAAGCCTGGGTCAAGGAGTCCTAACTCTACTGATAACTCAACAAACCTGGTTTCAGGCAAAGCCTTAGTCAGGATGTCAGCTCTCTGTTTTTCAGTAGGGACTCTCTCCATCCTGATGTCCTTCTTCTCTACATGATCTCTGATAAAGTGATGCCTGATGTCTACATGCTTACACCTTGTATGTAAGACTGAGTTTTGGGATATGGCAATGGCACTATTATTGTCACAATAAATTGGGACTTCAGTGGCCTCAACTTGGTAGTCTCTCAGTTGTTGTTTCAGCCAAAGAATCTGAGAGCAACAACTGCCTGCCGCCATATACTCAGCCTCAGTAGTAGACGTTGCAACACTGGTTTGCTTCTTAGAAAACCAAGAGATCAGTTTACTCCCTAGAAACTGACATGTGCCTGTAGTTGATTTCCTATCAAGTCTACAGCCTCCATAATCAGCGTCTGAATAGCCAGTCAGTTCTAGGTTGTCATCAGAGGGATACCAAAGTCCTAAGTTGACTGTACCTCTTAGGTATTTCAGAAT
Source organism: Prunella vulgaris (assembly GCA_026898435.1). Classification (NCBI taxonomy): domain Eukaryota; kingdom Viridiplantae; phylum Streptophyta; class Magnoliopsida; order Lamiales; family Lamiaceae; genus Prunella; species Prunella vulgaris. Next base: position 1,281 of record JAPKLY010003688.1, on the reverse strand, counting down.
CTTTTTGGCACTCTCTAGATGACTCTTCTTTGGATCAGACTGATACCTTGCACAAACTCCAACTGCATAAGTGATGTCAGGACGACTAGCAGTCAGATATAATAAAGATCCTATCAGTGCCCTATATTCAGTCTGATTTACTGAGGCTCCTTCTTTGTCAGGATCCAGCTTCTCATTTGTGTTCATGGGAATGCGTGAGACTCTGCTGGACTTAACTCCAAATTTCTGAATCAAATCCCTCGCATACTTGGACTGATTAATAAAAATTCCAGAGTCAGTTTGCCTGACTTGGAGACCCAGAAAGAAATTCATTTCTCCCATCATTGACATCTCGAATTTCCCAGTCATCAGCTTGGAAAATTTCTCACAAAGCTTTAGATTAGGAGATCCAAATATTATGTCATCCATATAAATCTGAACCAAGAGAATGTCTTCCCCTTCGGTGATCCGGAAGAGGGTCCTGTCCACTGTTCCTTTCACGAACCCGTGGTCTATCAGGAATTGGGATAATGTATCATACCAAGCTCTCGGAGCTTGCTTCAGGCCATAAAGGGCTTTCTTCAGGTGGTATACTTTATTACCGACTTTGAATCCAGGAGGTTGCTCAACATACACCTCTTCATTCAGTACACCATTCAGAAAAGCACTCTTTACGTCCATCTGATACACTTTGAATTTCTTAAATGTTGCATAAGCCATAAACAACCTGATTGCTTCTAATCTTGCGACTGGAGCAAAGGTCTCATCATAGTCGATACCTTCGGCCTGAGAGTAACCTTTTCTACAAGCCTGACTTTATTTCTGACAACAACATTCTTCTCATCCCTCTTGTTCTTGAAAAC
>JAPKLY010003687.1:0-17516 GCA_026898435.1 Prunella vulgaris | reverse complement strand
ATGATTTTGTAGAGTTTAGTGCTTTGATGATGCTTTAGACCTTGTGCCTAGTAGGATGACTTGTTTTTGCTTGTTATGATTGCCATATTGTTGCTAGCTTTGAGTAGTGAGGCATGAGATAGTCTTATTGTTGTGTGGATGTTGTTGATAGTTCATGATTAGGTGTAGTGGACTTATCATTTAATTCATGTCTTGTTTATGGTGTTATTGATTCTATAATTCTTGATATATTGATGATTTGAGCATGTTTGATATGATATGAAACTTGATCACCTATTATCCCGTGAGGTTTGAGCCATTTATGCCCATTTCAATCATGAACGGATGATATTCTCTGATGTGAGTTCCACACATGTACATGTTACTCTAGAACTTGGCTTGGGTCTTATTTGAGACTACATTAGATGAGGAGTTCACATGATATGATGTGAGGCCATTTTTTATATCTATATTGAGTCACTTTTCCTATATGAGCCTACCAATGATATTATGATCCATTGTTTACCATTTTGTACCTATAGACCTTTCCTTTGGCTAACCACACTTTAAGCCATACTTCCTTCCTTTTTGGAACACTCTTGTCCCTATGATTAGTTGAGTGAAAAGAGGGAAGGAAGATTGGTGAGATGATGAAGAACTTGGTGGCTAAAGTGGAAAGAAATTTTAGTGCATGGATTGAATGGAAAGCAAAAGCTAAAGAAGGTTCAAGTGCAAGTGAAAAGCTAAAAAAAGGGTTGATTTTTAAGTGTTGTGAGTATGATCACAACATGTCAAAAAAGGGAAGAATGGTCCTTGAAAAGTGTTAATTAGAAAGTGCATGAAAAAGTGAGTGCTTATTGCATGAAGAGGTGAATGTTCTCTATTATGATTCCTTATTGCTTTACTAATCATACTTAGTCACTTTTATACATATATTCCCTTCCCTACCAAAGAGCCAACACTAAAATCTTATAAAGTCCTCATTGATGTGTGAATGATTTATCGTTCAAGTGGTGGAGAATTTAGACTCATGCCAAGCTTATGGTAGTATATATATGTTGTGTGATGATTGAGAGAACCTCAAACACTTGAGAGATGAGCTAAACACTTCCTTTTGAGGATCTTGACTCATTGATTTGATGATTTGTTTATTGATACTTTGTTGATGGATGATTAGATGACATTGCATTATTAGACTTGCTTGATATTATGTGATGATTTCATGACACTTGGCTATGTGCTTGATGCTTCATTGATACAATTATTCCCCTATCTTATCGCTTCGTTGCTCGAGGACGTGCAACAATCTAGTTTGGGGGTGTGATTAGGGTCATAATTGCATCATTTGGCATCAATTTCTATATTGTTGTGATGAGTTTATGTTCATATTTGACCTTAAAATGATATACATAATGCTATTGACCTCTTGTTGGCTAGAAATTGTATTTTGTAGTGAAAAACGAGCAAAAATGAGGAGTTCGTGACTGAGGTGAAGAAGACGAGGTGATCCGAGCACGTGGAGATGTTCAAATGACTCAACGAAGACCCTAGGAGGCTCGGATGACAAATCGGATCAAAAATGGAAAAGTCAAAAATCGAACGCCGGACACATTACTAGCTCGCGTGCCACAACACGGCTCGCGCAAATGGAGTCTGTTTGCACGCCGAGCCATCGCGCGATCAAGCGTGTGATCAAGCAGCTCGCGCCCTAGTTCATTTTTCTAGATTTTAAGGGGTATTCTCGTCCTTGCGCGCGTTTAGTGAAGGGTACTTTGGTCCATGCTTGAGGAGTACTATATATACTAGAAGCTTCAGATTTCCAAGGACATTCTACACACTTTCATCATTTTCTTATATTCTCAATTAGAATAGGGAGTTAAGAGAAGTTACTAAGTGGGTTCTTAGAATATCTTAATATTCTTTCTTCGATTACTTTTAATATACCCGTTCGATCGACGATTCACTTGTTGCTTTAGCTAAGTCGTGATTAGAGCTACATTCCTACGGTTCGGTTTTGAGTTTTGAGTTCCGGATTGCAAGTTGGATATTCAAGGTAGTAGATAGCACTTTCAGTTCCATTGTTCTAAGTAAGACAATTGTAATTTCTCTTCATATTAGTCGTAATCATTATGTTAGATAGTTTAATTGTTGTTTTGTTCATTCAATTAGCCATGGGCTAATTTCCTTATGCATTGGTGTATGAAGCTTATGTAGTAGTTTTGTGATCCTATCAATCCTATGCATGTATTGTGATATTGATTGGTTAATTCTCTTAATTGATGTTATGAATGAATGTTTGGTATTGCAAATTGGATGTTTAGAGCCCTAGTGGATCAGGAAGACATTAGAATTGAGCTTATTCATGAATTTTCTTTATTGAATGTTGTGCATGCTAAGTGATTGATGAAATGCTCTTAGGTCAATGAGAATTTTCTATGAGTTTAGTCACCTCAATTAGGGTATTAAGTGTCATTAGAGAGATCTAGGCACGTTAATGAAGTTCTTGCTTAATTAATCAATCAATTGAACTTGCATGTTAGGAGAGATAGACACCAAATGAATCATTGGTGGATTACACTAATGCATGCTTCCACTCTTGCTCATCTTTGATAAAGGCGATAGTTAGATTCTTATCTTTTGTCAAGAAGTAGATAAATACCCCAAACCTTTTATTGCTTTCTTATATTCTATTCTCAATAACAATCTTACTATTAATAGACTCGTTTCTCTGTGTTCGATTATTTTTAACTTGGTCATCTGGCCACGTCTACAACTACCACGTGCACTTGCGTGAGACACGAAATTGGCAAACAGGAACAACAACAAATGTTATTCTTTCTAAAAAAATCCTAACCAACTATCCTATGAATCACAAAGAATTAAAATATCTCTCTCAGATTTGTTGGCTGTAAACTTGTTCAGGTTGAATGCTTGAATGCTCAGGTTGTTGTTGTTGCTTCTGTTGGGGAATTAAACGTGGATCTATTTGGAATTTATGCTAAATACAAATTTAAGCCTACAATTAATATCATGATTTAAACATAATTAAATCAAATAATTGTATTCCCAACAACAGGCTTTGCATGCAAAACATATGAACAAATATAATCACATAAAGCCCTAAACATTTGGAACTAAGGGATTTAGTGAATTATACCTCCTGGAGAAAAGGCAATTTCTGAGACAAAAGACATCCTTTGTTTCCTTGGTGAAAGGCACTTTCTAAGACAAAAGGCGTCCTTTGAGATGCTTTAACTACTTCAACCGCCTTATGTTCGAACTCCTAAGCAATCAACTTGATAAACCCAAAAGCCTTCTCAAGTATTCCCTTGTCCTTATTCGTGCACCCGGTGGAAGGCCACACGAATAATCCCAACACAAGGAAAGAAAAATATTTGTAGCCCAAGAGACTGCAATTTTTGAAAATTGCTCTCCAATAATAATAATAATGAAGTCTTGTATCATCTCATATTTATAATGAGAATACAAGATCTTGAATATCTTGAATATCTAATATTTCAAATTTTGATTATCATGAATATCAATCTTGATAATCTTGAACACTAAATATTCAATTCTTGATATTCTTTTTCTTCATGTATTTTTTTTTAATATTATGATGTATTTTTTAATTCCTTGAGATCTTGATTTTATTAGATATTATTGTATTCAAGATACATATCTATTTTCCATAAAATCTCTCATTTATTTAATATACATACATATTTCGAAAATAACACTTATTGGGCCAAAAATTAATTCTTTTATTTTAGGAGAATTAAGATTGGACCTCCTAATGGGCTTTGAATTCTAACATTGAGCCCAATGTCATTCAACCCAATAACATTAATCTCACTCCACTATAGGATTAATGTTGCACAATCCATCTTAACCCATATTACAATCATATGGCTCTCGGTCATTATTTCCCGTGTTTAAGATTCTCTTGTCTGTTAATTAATCAAGCCACTGAACGCTTTAATTAATTTAACATCTTATCCTTGGAGTAAGGACAGCTCTTCTTTATCATCATACCGGAAACAAATTCCACTTGCAAGATTTAGTATGACGAACGTTTAGAGCCCACCAAGGGGACTAATCATGCAAGACTTTCCAAGCACACGTTCCTCTGTATTAAATCTTAGCAACTGTCATGTTCTCAATGGCGTCACCCAAGATGCAAAGTATTGAGTCTTATTGACTCTCTACCCATAACAAAATAAATTGCCACGCACGGATCACACACTGTCCTATTTAAGGGACAGAAGTTTAGAAATAAACGACCACTGAGGTCTAATTCTTCATCCCATAAATCAGTACGGAAGAATTACCTCTCCGTAGGTCCTCTTCAATGCATCATCATGCACTAGTTCAATCCCTTGGTCAAGATAAGCCAATCTGAGATCTACACATCAACCGTTTACCAATGGGGTGTTCAAATCCCATCTAGGTTGTGAATTTAGTACTTGTTACATAAAACTGATAATGTGATCTTGCTGTGAGTTATTTGGGGATCACCACATTTATCTATAGTGTAACTTGTACTATTATATGAACAGATTGCAATAAATAAATAACATTCATATTTATCTAAAGCACAGTGATAAAAGATTTATTTCAGATAAAGCTAAAAGATTCAGTTTTAGTTATACAAAGTAAAAGCATACTTTCTAGTATAACCCTAACAATCTCCCACTTATACTCGAAGTCTGCTTTTAAGTATACTAGAGCATATCTATGTGCTACACATGTTCTAATAATTTCTCCCACTTATACTTAAAGCTGATTGGCAACACATTTGACTCCCATTCCTCCCACATGTCTCTCGAATGTACATAGAGGCAGACACTTTGTGAGAGGATTAACTAGGTCGTCTTCCGATTCGATCTTTTGCATATCTTCATCTCATCTCTTAACGATTTCTCATCTAAGATTGTATATCCTTAAATGTGTTTGTTGACCTTGTGGACTCTTGGTTCCCTTGAATTTGCAAGTGTCCTAGCATTACAATGCTAGACAAATTCAGAATTTTATCCAAGTCCACTTAGAAGATCTTAAGCCAAACCGATTCCTTCACTGCTCCATAAGCAGTTACTTATTTGGCTTCCATGGTAGAATCAGTGATGCACACTTCTCCATATCATGGCTCCTTCCCCAAACGAAACACATTACCCGAGGTAGATTTATATGGAATTTATATCTGATTGGAAATCTAAGTCCGAATAACTAACGGGGATTAGACTATCTGACTGATAAAACAACATTCTATCTCGAGTTTGCTTGAGATATTTCAGAATGTTTTTAATAGTCGCCCAATGCTCTTTCCCGGGGTTACTTTGATATCGTGCTACCATGCCTACGGCAAAGCAGATATCCGGTCTCGTACATAGCATAGCATACATGAGGCTTCCAACTGCCGAAGCATATGGGATGCCTCTCATGCAATCTATCTCTTCTTGTGTCTTTGGACACATCTCTTTCGATAGATGAATTCCATGTCTAAAAGGTACAAAACCTTTCTTGGAATTCTGCATGCTAAACTGTTTCAAAACAGTATCTATGTATGAAGCATGCGATAATCTGATCATTCTTTTCTTGCGATCTCGAGTAATCTTGATCCCTAAGACATGACCGGCTTCCCCTAAGTCCTTCATATCAAACTGATTTGACAACCATACCCTTACGTCAGACAACACCGCCACATTGTTTTCAATGAGCAAAATGTAGTCTACGTAAAGTATCAAGAATACCACGACAGTTCTGACATACTTTTTGTACACACAACTCTCAAGTTCATTTTGATCAAAACCGTAAGATTTTATTACTTGATCAAAACATTGATTCCAACCTCGCGATGCTTGCTTAAGTCTGTAGATAGACCTTTTAAGCTTGCATACAAGGTGCTCTTGGCCTTTTTCAATAAAGCCTTCGGGTTGGCACATATAGATTTCTTCTTCAAGACTTCCATTTAGGAAAGTTGTCTTGACATCCATTTGCCAGATCTCAAAATCAAGAGGTGCAACTATCGCCAAGAGAATACGGATAGACTTAAGCATGGCTATCGGTGAAAAGATTTCCTCATAATCGATCCTTTCTTTCTGAGTATATCCTTTCGCCACAAGCCTAGCTTTGAAGGTCTCAACCTTCCCGTTCGATCCTCTTTTTCTCTTGTAGACCCACTTACATCCAATGGGTTTTACCCCATTGGGAGGCTCAACAAGCTCCCACACCTCATTTTTATCCATAGAACCCATTTCGGCTTCCATTGTGGTTTGCCAAGAATCCGCATCCTTGTCTTGGAGTGCTTCGTCGTATGTCCATGGGTCTAATTCATCCTCCCCGGGGACTAAGTCAGAAGACTCTCCTACGAACATGAATCTCTCGGGTTATCTCACATCCCTCCCACTACGACGAGGCTCCGGTTGTGTTGGTGTGTCGCGTGGTACATCAACTTGTACCCTTGGTATAGGATTAAGCCCTTTTATTTCATCTAAGGTAATCTCACTTTTGGGCTTTCTATTGTTCACATAGTCTTCTTCCAAGAACTTAGAATGCGTACTAATTACGATTCTTTGGTCCTTGGGACTATAGAACATACCCCTTTTCGTTCCTCTAGGGTATCCTACAAACAACCTTCATTCCGAACGTGGGTCCAATTTTCCGGCTTCCTTGTCCAACACGTATGCCGGACACCCCCAAATCCTTTTGTGTCTCAAACTAGGCTTACGCCCGGTCCACAATTCTGTGGGAGTTTTAGGAACCGATTTGGATGGCACCAAGTTTAGAATGTGAGCCGTTGTTTCCAAGGCATAGCCCCAAAATGACTTGGGTAACTCCGAATAACTAATCATGGATCTGATCATTTCTAAAAGAGTTCTATTTCTTCGTTCCGCAACCCCATTTTGTTGAGGGGTACAGGGTGCGGTCAATTGGGATACAATCCCTTCACCTGACAAGTAGGTCAAAAATTCATTGCTGAGGTATTCACCCCCACGATCCGATCGTAGGAACTTAATATTCTTTCCCCTATGTTTCTCGGTCTCGACTTTGAACTATTTGAATTTATCAAAGTTTTCCGATTTGCGCCGCATAAGGTAAACATACCCATATCTTGAGTAATCATCTGCAAAAGTTACCAAATACTCAAAACCTCCCCTAGCTTGAACCGACATTGGCCCACATACGTCAGTGTGAACGATTTCTAACACTTCACTAGGTCTATTCTCCTTGGCCCCGAAGGCCCTCTTGGACATTTTCCCCTCTAAACAAGATTCACATTTAGAAACGGCTCAACATGGAGCGACTCCAACGAGTCGTCCGCTACCAACCTTTGAATTCTCTTTAAATTAATATGACCAAGTCTTAGATGCCATAGAAGTGTTTCGTTCACGGTTGAAGAAAATTTTCTTTCCTTAGAAATAGTGGATGTGTTATAAGAAGCATTGTGCGTGTGGTGTGCACTTTTAATAGTATAAAGATTATTCACTAATGTTCCCGAACAGATGAACTCATCATTTCGAAAAATAACAACCATGTTATTAAAAGAAACTGAGTATCCATCAACGTACAATTTAGAAATCGAAATTAAATTCTTCCTAAAACTGGGAACATAAAGAACATCCTTTAATACTAAAATTCTATCTTCAAAAAATAGGTGCATGTCTCCCACTGCGACAGCCGCTACCCTCGTAGCATTGCCCAATGTGATGAGAATCTCATTCGCACTAAGTTGCCGGGTTTTCCGAAACCCCTGTAAAGTGAAACATACATGATCAGTGGCTCCCGTATCCACTACCCACGAATGGGAATCATACGCCGCTAAGCAAGTTTCAACAATAAGTGCAAGAGAATTACCTTTCTTCTCGGCCTTCTTTGGCTTGGGACAGGCCGTCCTCCAATGTCCTTTCTCACCGCAGTTGAAACACTTCCCTTTGGTAGCTTTCTTGACCCCTCCCTCATTGGTCACCTTACCCTTAGCTTGGTTCGGGCCTTTGGTCTTCTTCTTCTTCTTCTTCTTCTTCTTCTTCCCACCTTTTGGTGCAGAAGAAGTCAGACCGCTTGCCACCAAAACTTGAGTTTGGTGTCCCATGAGTGTCTCCGCCGATACCAAAGCTTGCAAGAGTTGTGCCAACGTGAACTCTTGATTATTCATCATATAGTTTAACTAGAACTGCTCAAAGCTTTTCGGTAGAGAATGGAGAACGAAATCAACTTACGTTTTCGCATCATATTCCGCTCCAAGTACCTCTAACTTGTTGAGGTAGCCCATCATCTTGAGAACGTGATCCCTTACGGGCGTTCCCTCCACCATTTTCAGCGATAACATATCTCGCATGGTGATTTGCCTAGCCGTACGATTCTAATGAGCGAACATCTCCTTAAGGTTTAGCATCATATCAGAAGCGGATTCAATATCTTGGTGTTGGTGTTGCAACACATCTGACATTGAAGCCAAGATGGTACACCTAGCCATTTCATCAGATTTCATCCACTCCCTATGATATTCCCTTTCGGTAACATCCGCATCATCCGTAGGCGTAGGGGGCTTTGGGGTGTCAAGAACCCATTTGTGTTGTTGTGCGGTTAGGACAATAAATAAGTGACATTTCCAATCAACATAGTTTTCACCTTCCAATTTGTTATCTTTAAGTATTGTAAACAGTGGATTAAAAGGAGACAACATGCTGAACTGAAATAAAACATACATTGCATCAATACATACATCGATTCGCAAAGATTATCACAAAATTTCGATTATGCTTTGTATAAAATCTCAAAAAAAAAATACATAACATAAATCGGTCGACATCTTAAAACAGTTCACATAAGCCACGATGAGTGTGGACGTTTATGCAAACACATTTAAGCAAGTTACAAACAAGAACATTTACAAACTTTTAATTTCAAAAATTAATAGTCGGCTCCCACTTGACCATATAAAATCGGTAGGGACTCCGATGGGGAGTAATAAAATGCCAATTTTATACCTAAGTATTAACCATGATTAAATACAGTATTATCACTTCGTTTTGAGCAAGCCACTCGATGGGAGGGTCAATACCGCCACTAATAATAATCCACAATCATCCTTTTGAGAATTCATTCATGTGAACTTATCTTTTAGCCTATCCGATAGGGAGAAAGGCGCTTGTCAATGCGTTGCCAAAAGACTTCACCAACAAATAAATCATGGAGGCCAAATAATTCAATTTTATTATCTAGAATAAAATACCGAATTATATTTAAAACATACTTAGTAATTTTTGGAGTTGAGATTTTTCATCACGATATTCATGCAATCAAATATTTAATCAAATTAAATAAATAAAGCATGCATCAAAACAAATTAAACAAATTGGCACGTTATATCCAATTGTCATGGTTTAATTTCTCGTTTTGACTACGAGATATCGTAATCAACGTTCATCTTCAAGCTTTATCGTCCGTCTTGATTAAGCTCTCACTCGACCGCAACAAAATTTCACCAACTTTGTCTCCGGGCATTAAAAATCTCTGTTCTTCGTCTTTGATATCGGTTACAATTTATTTTACAAAAAATAAATAAACCTATCGTCTAGACTAGTCTATTACATAAAAACATCCTAGTCTACCCGTGGATTTTCTCACGGGAAAAACGATTCGAACGAATCGGATTTTAAGCACCTTATTTATTGTTGGACATTTAATTGGGCTACTTGAGGGGTCTTTAGGAGAATTAAGATTGGACCTCCTAATGGGCCTTGAATTCTAACATTGAGCCCAATGCCATTCAACCCATTAACATTAATCTCACTCCACTATAGAATTAATGTTGCACTATCCATCTTAACCCATATTACAATCATATGGCTTCCGGTCATTATTTCCTGTGTTTAAGATTCTCTTGTTCGTTAATTAATCAAGCCACTGAATGCTTTAATTAATTTAACATCTTATCCTTGGAGAAAGGACAGCTCTTCTTTGTCATCATACCGGAAACAAATTCCACTTGCAAGATTTAGTATGACGAACGTTTAGAGCCCACCAAGGGGACTAATCATGCAAGACTTTCCAAGCACACGTTCCTCTGTATTAAATCTTGATGCAAAGTATTGAGTGTTATTGACTCTCTACCCATAACAAAATAAAATGCCACGCACGGATCACACACAGTCCTATTTAAGGGACAGAGGTTTAGAAATAAACGACCACTGAGGTCTAATTCTTCATCCCATAAATCAGTACGGAAGAATTACCTCTCTGTAGGTCCTCTTCAATGCATCATCATGCACTAGTGCAATCCTTTGGTCAAGATAAGCCAATCTGGAATCTACACATCAACCGTTTACCAATGGGGCGTTCAAATCTCATCTAGGTTCTGAATTTAGTACGTGTTACAAGAAACTGATAATGTGATCTTGCTGTGAGTTATCCGGGGATCACCACATTTATATATAGTGTAACTTGTACTATTATATGAACGGATTGCAATAAATAAATAACATTCATATCTATCTAAAGCACAGTGATAAAAGATTTATTTCAGATAAAGCTCAAAGATTCAGTTTTAGTTATACAAGGTAAAAGCATACTTTCTAGTATAACCCTAACAGCTTCCTCTAAGAACTTCCTCTATTTATAGATGAAGAGGTGTGTCTTATCCATTGGGAAATTCAAATTTGAATTCTGGATAAGTCTCATCTTTCTCTCTATAGCCTTGCATGTGTGATGTGGTCCTCATCCTTCACACAGAATAGTACTGGTTGTACTATTTGCCTTTTTCAGAAATCTGGTTGACTTGACTTAATCTTCATTAAACCTCCAGATTCTTTGATATAAACTCCTCTTAAGTACTCTATAGTGAGTGCATACGTGCTTCACTAATTTGAGCTTAAGGGTCTTGATAATCTTCATTAGATCTTGATCTTGTACTTCATTCTTCAAACAGTCATATCAGCTGTAGGGTCTTGAACTTTACAGCTGCAAGTTTCTGAAAATGGAAAGTAGTTGTAGGAATAATATTGTAGCTGCAAGGTCATGTTTAGCTGTAGACTGATCAAATATACAGCTGCAAACTTTCCTTTCACAACTATAACTTCCTTAGCCAATTTTCTTGTAACAAAATATTAGATTCAATTTAATAAGAATATATGTTTTGCACATATCAAAATCTAAACAAGATACTTAACACAGTTGATTTACCTTACAAACACACTGAAAATTTTAAACACATGCTGCGCACACACAGATCACACGCTGCACACACACACACGCTACACACACAATACACACACACGCTACACACACAATACACACGCGCTGCACACACACACACAATACAATACACACATTGCACACACGCTTCAGACACTACACACACAATACACATAGGCTAGATACAAACAGAGCACATACACTATACACATAGAGCACACACTGCACACACAATACACATACAATTTGTGGAAGCCCTAATTTCTCCATCTATAACCAAAATATTTTAACTCTGAAATACAATGCACAATTAATTTATTTTTTTTCTTGAGTGGAGGGTTAGGGTTGTAAAACTAATTGTTATTGATCTAATCAATTTTCTGGAGTAAAAAAATAGAAAGAATCAAATTCCTAAAATCTCTAAATCAAAGTCTTAAAAATATTCATTAAAACTGAAATCATAAACCCTATTTATGAAAATAGAGGGCCAAAAAATATAGTGAAACTTGCCAGAAAACTTCGAAATGAAGTTGTTCATCGTCGTGAGATATCGACTTTGTAGCTATCACGAGAAACCCCAGTTCGCCTGAGAAGACTCATTTTCGTCGTCGATATGTTTTGGTCGTTCCCCTGTTTCAGCTGTTCAATTTGGTTGTCGCCTTAGTCATGGATCTGCCCCACCGCCCTCACCCCTCTTCTGCCATTGCACTCTTTGCCGTCAAACCCTTGACCTTTTGTCGTGCAGCCTTCACCCTTGAACCGTGCGCTGGAGAGAGAACATGAGAGAGAGATTCAAATTTCACTTTGAAAAAGCAAAATGAATTTACCAGAATATTTAAAGATTGAGAAAAGTGGAGTGGAATGAGATTCTGACCAATTCAGTATGGGGACCCACCTATGTAGATTAATTCGTTTATCTAAATTAATTTATTATTTATAAAAAGTTGTAAACTGTTTTTAAATAAATGAATATTTCATAGACCAAATTGTAATAAATCCCAAGAATTTATTCATTAATCACAAAAGTTGTTAGCATTATTTGACTAACACAATTAAGTGTTGTCTCTATTTAAAAATAAGCTTAATTTAAAAAAAATTGTATTAAATGAAGATTCATAAAATTTTAACATATATACTGCTTATTTATATCTCTAAACTATCAATTATATTTAAATAATTACTCTAAAAATATCAGTTATATTTTAATGTAACTGTAAATGATGAATTATATTTTAAATAAGAGTTTAGGGTAAATTAGTAAAAAATAAGAAAATAGCTAAAACAACATTTACTTTAAAATAAAATTCAACTTCTAAAATAATTTTTATTTTAAAACAGATGGAGTTTCTTTTCCTATTTCCTGAATAAAAATTCGTAGTACCATATTGAATTTGAATATAATAATTTTATTAATTGACTTTAGTACGGATTAAAGGAAATAATATTTTGTAGAGTTTATATAGTTTATTAATTATTAATGTGTTAATTAAATTTGCTGACTATAATTAAATATAAGAAAAACAAAATAGTAAGATGATAGAAATAATTATAATTACGATTTAAAATTAGAAAAACAAGTTAGAATTTAAATTTGAATTTGAAGTTTCAAATTTATAAATACTACTGTCTAGAGATAAATATAATATAGTGCTACTTCTTTTATGAAATAAATACAAGGATCAATATTATAACATGTAATCTATGTGGAGCATATTTAAAATCGTGACAATTGGACTGCAAAAAAATTTAATCCCTCATAATTAAAAATAACAAATCATCGTTAAATTAATATATCAAATTAATCTTCCAATCTATAGTAAGGGGAACTCTTTCAATTTAATTTTTGGGTTTTTTTCTCGTAACGCGGGATTCGACTGAATGGACTTTAGAGTTTTTGTTGGAAATATTGGTTTTAGCCATATTTTAATTAAATATTAAGTGATAATTTAATCATCCATTTTGCGTTAATGGATTTGGTTGATTTATTTCTCAAAACCAAATTGGTGTGAATGCGAAATTAATGTCATTTAATATGTGGATAAATACATTAGTGAATGTATTTATTGTGGTAATAGTGAAGTGTTGTGTCTCCTTGAATTAAAGAGGTAACCTTTAGTGAATAGTTTTTTCCTAAGGGTTGCGACTCTTTGGAATAATGAAATGTGAATAGTCACACCTATTACCCGCAACTCTTCGAAATCTATAAATAGATCTCCCCCACATTGACTTTGGGAAATTGAAAAAAGATACTTGAACATACTTGAATACATTTTAGAATTGATTAAGTTAGTTTAACGATTATCTAGTGTATCTAGAAAATGTAGAGTTGCATTAGTGTCGAGTCCGAAAGTTCCGGATATTCATTTGCGATTCGCCGATAGATTTCGCTTCTTAGTGCAACGGGCGGAAGGCACCAAAGTCGTTGTATCTTGGGGACGATTGCCATGATCCGAATATCTTTGTGGTGACAAATTATTATCCGAATATCTTCTTCTCCATATTCGAATATCTTTGTGGTGACAAATTATATTCGTGAATAGATTCAAATAGGGATCACACAAATCCCTAATTACTGACCATGGTGGTCTTTCACGCAAAGCAGGGCTAAGGCAATGGCGGTTGTGCCGCTGCCTTCCCGTCGAAGGCTACGGTAGGCCAAACTCGGATTGCCGATTTTGTGTGACCGCCCAGTCGTATCGCTGGAACACCGTGAGGCACGGCGGCCATGATAGCCGCGCTTGAGGCGCCTAACGCGATGGTGTCTGGCATCGGTTGTGGCTGCGTCCTTGTAGATCATCGACGCAGGCAGACCCAACAATTGTGGAAGCCACTAAAAAGCGGCGATCATGTTTGCTCGCCGGCAGATTGCTTGGCCGTGACTGAGGCTGAATTCGATCTGCGAAAGGCGGTCGAGACTCATCTCGAAGTCGGATGCAAGCATTGATTCGGTGAGGCCTGAGGCCGTGCCAGGCAGTGGTGCGATGCCCAGGCGACGCCCGGCGGCAGTCTGGGCAGCGGTGTCGAGCCGCGTGTTGGGCAGCAGAAATTGACGAATAGAGGCGTGTTGATAAGCGGTTGAATTCTAGTCTTTTTCTGATTTGTCGCATCTCTTCAAAAGAGAAGGAGGTGAATTTTTCTCGGTTTGAATTGGTCTAACGAAACTGATGTATGGTTTTTGACTTGGCTATTTAATTAAGTCATGGGCAAAACTCTATCCTCCATCTTTCATGTAATTGACGGCCGATGGTGAATTTCGGCAATGCACGATAATCAGAGGAGACGAGCCTAGATTCGGCACCTCCTCCTGGTGCAGTCTGACCGAAACGTCGACGCCGTGGCAGCGCGGCGAATGGCCTAACTGCGGTTGCGCGGCATATTTCCGATGATCACCACCCACGTCTGCCGCCGTGATTTGAGGTCTCGCTTCTGCGATAATAAGCGACGAACCCATGGAGGGCAGACCCTGGTGGCAGCTTCCTATTTCTGATCAAGGCCGAATTGCAGACTTGACGAATATCGTCTTGTGTTGCTAGGAAGAGAGAGACGTAAAGATTTTGATCCATAATGTGAACTCTACGGCAGGACAATGATTCTCGATGAATTGGGATGAAGAATGATTTTCTTCCCTTTCTGATCAATCACCGTTAATGGGCCATATGGATTGATGAGCAAGAAGGAGTATCACATGGGCCAAATTAAAATAAATTAAAATAAATTGCGCCGAGAAAGCTTATTCTGAATTTGGTCTAATTAAGGCCATTTTCACCTTAACTTTAATAGCCAATTTGGCCAAAATTGGGTGAGATGGCCCATATGAAAAAGTTTACAGTGCCAACTTTGTGGCCATTCAACTGCCAAATTACATGGACCAGAATTTATTTAATTCTGGGTCAATAATTACTAATCCCTTAATTATTATTCAAAATTTTAATTTGGGATTAAAATTATGCTTGAGAGCATAAGTGGTTGGATTTAAATCCAAAAGATATTTGACTCGTTTAATTAATTTGATAATTATTCTTGAGTTAAAAGGTTAAGACCTTGTGTTTTGGATTTAGTCCAAAATGATATTGACTTGTTTAATTTTTTAGAATTATTCTTGAGTCAAAGAAGGGATTAAGACACATTAATAATTATGCTTAAGAGCATAAATTGTGTTTGGATTTAGTCCAAGAGATATTGACTCATTTTAATTAGTTTGATAATTATTTTGAGTCAAATGTGAAGTTGAGACTCAACTAGTAATTGTGTTTGAGAGCACAAATTTTAATTTGGACTTGATCCAAAAGTTTTTGACTCGAAAAATTATTTAAGAGTCAAAAATGGCAATTACGTCCACATTGAAAAATGAATTTAATTTTGGTATTTCGACCAAAACATGTATAAATTCAAAATGCTTGATTTTCCAAGTTGTTTCGAGATTGTGTCCCAACTAATATTTGATAAAATATTAATTGAAATGGATGAGCAATTAAAATATGAGAATGAATTCTCACAATAAACACACTCGAATGTGGGGGAAGAATAAGATGTCACCACAAAGATATTCGAATATGGTGGGGTGATTAGCTAAGGCGTGACCTTAAAGCTAATGGAAAATCAAAAGGCAATGGATGCCTAGGAATAAATTCCACAACAGTTGTGATTTGTTCAATCTGGTGTAAAGTCACCATACAAGGAGATAAATTTCTGCGGAATGATAAGTAAGGATAGAATGATCCTAAAATTATCTCGAAGTGTGGGGGTGACTTGCAAAAATTGAAGCACTAGTAGTGCTTATCGGTGTTGATTGAACAAATTAGAAATATTCCTAAAATGGAATAAATATTCAGTTGTGTTAAAATGATACACAAAAATGAATAAGCTGGTAGAAGGAATGAGTCTGAAACCCACAAATAAAACTAACACAGTGGTAACCCAACCATGATAACTGGAGATCCCAAGAACTTGGTTCAATGGGAAAACGAAACTGGGAAGGTTGTAAAGAAAACACTTGAAAAATATGACTATTCCTAACAGCACTAGATCAAGTGTTGAGACCCGTAACATGTGGTAAAGGTTAAGTTTAAAACTTTTAATGATTCCAAAGAGATAGAGTATGACGGGATACTCAAATGGAGATCACCTATATAAATGAGAAGTGAGGGCCGCTTCGACCAAACATTTATGAATTCAAAGGGCGTCCATGGCCAAAACGGACAAAAGCGTGAGAACAAACGAAGCCGAAACTGAGTTGTGTCTACACTGTTGATTCGGTATACACTAAGGAGGACTAGTTCAAGGCACTGCGTCCACTAAGCCGCCAGTGTACCCGATGGTGTATGACTACGGAAAGTTCAATGCCACAAGCTACTTATCCGGAAGCAATGAGGTTTCACATGAACTGAACTATGTGTCTGCATTGTTGTAGGTGCAATTTCCACTCATGTGGGGGATTGTTGGAATTTGGTTTTGAAAGAGTTTTTAAATACTCTATTTTTGACCAATTTAATGGAGGGAAAAATAGTAATCTTATTGAGATTAATCGATGTTCTACTTGAGGAGTAGGTCGTTTCGGTATTTCTCATTCTCAAAATCGAATTACGGTGAGTGAGAAATTATTTCCTAAAGTGGGGAAATAAATAATGATGTGGAGAAATAATATGTGAAAATAAATTAAGATAATTATTTTCATAAAGGATAAGATTTAATCAAGATCCTTGCCAAGTCATTGATCTTATAAGATCTTTGATTCTAGCCGTTGGATCAGCCAAGTCAGTGATCCAGACCATCTCCACATCAGCATTTGAAATATTCAAGAGTAGTCCAGATTCATGGACTTTAATGCCTCCGTAAGTTCTGCTTTTGAAGTAGTCATAACCACCCACGAAGATAGTGGGATTATTCCTCCGGTTAATCCTAATTGAGTGGTAATTTGTATCTATAAAATAGGAGTGTCTTGCATTCATTTTAGGGTTACGATTACGAGTAATGAAGTTACGTAGTAGATAGAATTGAGTCTCTCTCTCCCCATCTATGCATTTAGAAGGTTCAGTTCATAACTTCTAATGTTCGTCTTTCCTCTGTGTTTAGTGGTGCTACTAACACAGAGATGTCAAAACCGTTTTACCTTTGGAGACGATACGCATTCCTGTGAGCACTAGCCAGGGCGTATTTCGTCTTGCGGGAAAAGGATTTTTCCTTGACTCAGTTTTTCTGTGTGTTTGTTCATGTAATTCCTGTTTTTCATTCATTGCAATATATTATGATATTTCCTTTTTGTATACGTTTTTACAATCAAGAAATATATTTCCTTCATAACATGTGGTACAGGTTAAGTTTTTGAAACTTTTAATGATTCCAAA
>JAPKLY010003686.1:7473-17520 GCA_026898435.1 Prunella vulgaris | reverse complement strand
AGGGCAATTAACGAGGGAATATGAACCCTTGTTATTAGAGAGGGAATTGACGAGGGAAAAATTTAACAAGGTTTTTAACGAGGGTAAAATAAACCCTTGTTAATAGCGAGTGAACTAAAGAGGGAATCTTAAACCCTCGTAAAATCACGAGGGATAAGCCGAGGGAAAATCTGACACACAAAGTTGGCGAGGGCAGCATCTTTCCCTCGTTAGTGCCGAGGGCCCCGCCTCTCGTTAAGTTCGAATGGTGGCAGACGAGGGCATCTTCCCTCGTTACATGTACTGTAGGCTCGTGACTCTGCTGCGGTCAGACGCGTGGGAGGTTAACGAGGGCACATTCCCTCGGCAAGTCCCTCGTTAATTTATTACACATTAACACCTTACACCAACTCCTTCTCCATTATCGCAGCTGCTCCTCCTCGACACATTCGGCGGCGAGCTCATGTTCGGCGGCCGGTTGATACACCAGGTAAGTTTCTTTTCCTTTAGTTAGTAAAACTTGATAATATACATTGTGAGGATCATATTTATGTAAATTTTTTAAATATTAATCGGTTAATTTTTTTTTAAGTTAATATTAATCTTATTACATAATTTGTGCATGTATATACAAACAATATGTGTATATAATAAGATGTGTATATATATCGTAAATTATGATTATGATTTATTTTCTTGCAGATTATCGTAAGATTATAGAAAATATGGTTTAGAGATTTGAGTAAAATAAACATTTTTTCGAATTCCATGCTGTATATTCAAATTATTTAGTATATATAATTAATGTGTATATATTATTATTATATTTGTGTAATTAATTAAGCTTATTAATTAATATTGTATATAATGATATATAGGTACGTGGCTTATCAGCAAGGCAGGGTCGAAGCTGATCGATATCAATACGCACTTCGTCATCGTACGTATTGTTTAACTAAAAATTATTTTAATTCCAATTAATTAATTGTTAATTTATAATGCACGTTTTAGTAATATATATATATGTGTGTGTGTGATTTGCATATATAGACGATGTTGTTTATGTTGATGTGGATATTGGAGTACGGGTTGATTGTTGGTATTGTTTGCTGTAGATGTGCGTTCCGACTTAATTAATTAATTAAGTCGGAAATGGATGCACTATAGGATCTTGATGAATGGGATTTGTGACTAAATTAAATGAAACTCTTTCAAAAAATTTAGAAAATATTAGTGTTACGTTAATTAATATATATAATAATTATGTATAAAAGAAATATAATGAATTAACGGTCAAATATTATTTATAATTGTGAATCAGGTTTATATGGATTATTCAAGTCGTTTTCGTTGGATGTATGGTCCAAGAACAATTAATGGCATGATGTCTCGTGAATTTCTTAGTGGGCTTGAATCATTTTTAGAGTTTGCGATTAGTAATCCGAATTGGATGAGTGAAGGAAAAATTAGGTGTCCTTGCAACAAGTTTAGATGTCGGAATAAGACATTTAAAAACCCTATTGATGTGAAAGCTCATTTGTTTAAAAATGGCTTTATGCCCAATTATTATAATTGGGTTTTGCATGGTGAGCAAAGCTGGGCCCCCCCCTTCACAACACCAATTCAATGATATTCCGCCGGCCTCGACTTCTAATTCATATGAGAATAATGCAACATCTACTTCCTTCCATGATATGATCATGGACTTAGCTTCTGGTCCAGTGGATGATGAGATCGATGTTGAAGAACCCCCAAATGAGGATGCTGAACGATTTTATGAGATGCTTCGTGCAGCGGATCGAGATTTATATCCTGGTTGTGAATCGCACTCACAATTGTCATTCAATGCCCGATTGTTGAACATCAAAACAGAAAATAGACTTTCTGAAAGGGGTTATAATCAAATTGTTGAGTTGATTGGTGAGATTTGTCCTCCAGAAAATCTTGTGCCTAAAAAAATTTCTGATAGCAAACAGTTGATGGGTGGGATGGGTCTTCCGGTGGAGAGGATCGACTGTTGCCCACAAAATTGCATGTTATATTGGGGAGCAGACTGTGATCTTCAGTATTGTAAGTTTTGTGGTCGACCACGGTTCAAACCTCGTAGTCGTAATGTGGATGGCCAGTTGAAAAAGAACAATCCTTTTAAGGAGATGTTCTACTTTCCTATCATTCCTCGACTGCAAAGACTGTATCAGTCCAATGCTACCGCCACAGATATGAAATGGCATGCAAGTTGCTCTAGTGACGAGTCTGGTGTTATGCGTCACCCTGCAGACTCATTGGCTTGGAAACACCTAGACCTTTCGTATCCTGATTTTGCCACCGAAATACAAAATGTTAGATTGGGTTTGAGCACTGATGGCTTTCAGCCATTTGGAACGTCTGGAAAACAATATTCCTCGTGGCCAGTGATATTGACACCGTACAACCTACCCCCATGGATGTGCATGAAGGATCAATTCATGTTTCTTACAGTTCTAGTTCCTGGCCCCAAAAATCCAAAAGATAAATTGGATGTTTTTTTACAGCCACTGATTCGTGATTTGATATTTTTGTGGGAACATGGAGTGCTAACGTACGATGTTGCAGCAAAACATAATTTTATGATGCGGGCTGCACTAATGTGGACTATCAGTGACTTTCCAGCCTACTCAATGTTGTCTGGTTGGAGCACAGCTGGAAGAACTGCTTGTCCACACTGTGCGGAATACAGTGATGCTTTCATATTGAGACTTAGTCAGAAACAGTCATGGTTCGATAATCATCGTAAGTTCTTGCCTAGGAATCATTCGTATCGAAAAAATAAGACTGCATTTAGAAAGAATGTCATTGTTACAGATCCTTCACCACCGCTTCGTACAGGAATGCAGCAAGTTGAAGAAATTAACATGGCTGGGTGTATGAAAGTAACAGAAGAGGGTGCTGAGGCCCACAATAAAAGGTTGAAATGTGGTTGGAAAAAGAAAAGCATTTTCTGGGATTTACCGTATTGGAGTACACTGCTAATCAGACATAATTTGGATGTCATGCACATCGAGAAAAATGTCTTTGATAATCTGTTTCACACAGTGATGAATGTGGAAGGGAAAACAAAGGACACAAGTAAATCTCGAGATGAACTTAATGAGTATTATCGTCGTCCCACACTGCAGAAATGTCCACGTACAGGAAAATACCCAAAAGCTATTTATGCTCTAGATAAGAGACAAAAAGATCTTGTGTGCAAATGGGTGGAAGAGTTAAGATTTCCTGATGACTATGTATCCGACCTCTCTCGATGCATAGACTGGACGAAGTTGAAGATGTTTGGGATGAAGAGTCATGATTGCCACGTGTTTATGCAGAGGCTACTCCCAATTGCTTTTCGTGAAATTTTGCCACCTAATGTGTGGAAAGCTATCACTAAAATTAGCTTGTTCTTCAAGGAGCTAACATCTAGGACTATTACAGTGGAAAACATGACTCGATTGAATGATGATATTCCAGTCATCATGTGCAAGTTGGAACGCATATTTCCACCGAGCTTCTTTAATTCTATGGAGCATATACCCGTTCACCTAGCATATGAAGCCAAAATTGCTGGTCCAGTGCAATACAGATGGATGTATCCATATGAGAGGTAGTATATATATAAATAAATATCTCAATTAATTATTTGACCTCCTAACATAAATATACTCATCTTTGAAGATCTAATTAGGTATCTTCACAATTTAAAGCTCAGTGTTGGTAACAAGGCCCATGTTGAAGCTTCGATTGCGAATGCATATTTAACAAAAGAGGCGTCAATGTTTTGTTCCCATTATTTTGAGGATCATGTCATGACGAGGTGACACAATGTACCTCGTAATTTCAATGGTCATGGAGTACCCCAGACAGTGGAAGGTAACCTATCAGTATTCGTACCTCCTGGCACGAAATTGGGAAAGAAGAGCAAAAGATGGATTGTAGATAATGAAAAAAAAATTGCTCACACCTACGTGTTACTCAATTGCATTGAGGTGCAACCCTATGTTGAGTAAGTCACTATACTTATAATCTATAATACTTAGGACTCTCATATATATATTGATATTTATCCCACGTGCGCAGCATGTTTTTCGACCAACTGCAAATCATACAACCGACTCTCACGAGAGCTGCACAAAATGATAGACTGCAAGAGGAATTTGCATCGTGGTTTGAACAACTTGTAAGTTATTTATATATATACACAAATGTAATTACTTAAGCGTTTTAAAAAAACTAATAAAAATTTCATTAATTATAGGTGAAGATAAACCATATTCAAAATGAGTTTATACGGGATCTTTCTAGCGGTCCTCAGAGTTGTGTAATCACTTACCCTGGGTATTACGTGAATGGCTATAGATTTCACACACGGACTTATGGTGCCTCTAAAGCAACTATGAACAGTGGAGTTTGTATCAAGGGTACAAACTATGATTCAGATGAGAATGATTTCTATGGGATGCTTGATGAAGTTGTTGTATTGGAATATCCGGGACGTACTGAGAAAAAAGTGGTTATGTTTAAATGTGAATGGTTTGATCCATCTGTTCCAGTTGGAACAAGAATACATCCTCAATACAAACTTGTGGATGTTAATCCTAGACGACGATATGGTCGTTACGATCCATTCGTATCAAGTCAGGCAACTCAGGTTTACTATTGCAAGTACCCAGGGGTTGTGCGTAGTCAAGAATGGTGGGTTGTTTGCAAAATGAAATCGAGATCCTTCGTGGAAATCAATAGAAATCTAGAGCTTCCCCCATTTCAAGAGGATGAGATAGTAACCCAAATGGATGTGCAAATAGATGAGGATCAAGTCGTATTAAATGATGTAAACTCTGCACTAGTTGACATTAATGAGAATGAAGAGGAGGAGGAAGAAGAAGAAGAAGAAGGAGAAGAAGAAGAACAAGATGATGATGATGATGATGATGAAGAAGAAGAAGAAGACTCAGATTAGGAATGGTATTGTTGTGTATGTTTATGTTTTAGTATTAATCGATATTTTATTTAATTCTTGTAACAGGTGTCTGGCTCAAATCCAAATTCTAGTGGGGGACATAGTTTTTTCAGTCGCATTCGCGGACGATCTTCTAGGACTCAAAGTCCGGAAGTGGAGAGAGAGGAACAAACTGGACACTCAGTGCCGGTGCCGACTATACCGGCACCACATATATCTCCAGTTGGTTCGGCAATAGAACATGATGGTCCCCCTCCGGGAAATGATAATTATGCTGATCATGCTCCACGTCAAAATCGGATGTATATCTACTTTTACGACGAAGTGTAAGTTACATTTTTATTACTCTAAATATCAAGTCAATTAATATTAGTAATATATATGTGTTTAGTGCAATACAAATTTGGTATATTAATTTTGATTTCAGGTTGATGCCATCAAACAATGTCGCCAGAGTGGTTAGAAATATAATATCAAGACACATGAAGTTTGGGGCATATACTTTCAAGAAGATATCCCGTGAAAGACTGCAAGAATATTAGAACACGTTTCAAGTATGTGTTTTTTAATTTCATTTAATTAAGTATAGCATAATGTAGAAATTCATGTAATGTTATTATTATTATTTTTCAGAGGGAAACATATTGGTATCCAGAAATCACCAATTCCA
The DNA here is from genome assembly GCA_026898435.1 of Prunella vulgaris. Taxonomy (NCBI): domain Eukaryota; kingdom Viridiplantae; phylum Streptophyta; class Magnoliopsida; order Lamiales; family Lamiaceae; genus Prunella; species Prunella vulgaris. Next base: position 11,896 of record JAPKLY010003686.1, on the reverse strand, counting down.
CTTTGGTGTATCAGCGACTTATCGGGAAGGTAAGAGAACGATACCCTGATCTACTGAACTACTGGAAGACATGGAACAAAAGAGATGGGAGGGTACCACCTTGGGATAAGGCGATATGGGATGCACTGTGTGCATATTGGGAGCTTCCAGAAGTGAAAGCTAAAAGCGAGCAGTGCCGGAAGAACCGATTATCTCAAGCTGGAGGATCAGGTGGGATAGCAAAACATAAGGGAGGAGCAAAAGGATCCGCTCAATGGAGCGAAGATTATGTAAGTAAATTTTAAATAAATATCGATATTATTTGTGAATTTTTACATATATATTAATTAACATATATATTTAAAATAAAGGAAAAGAAGCATCAACGCCGTCCTACTGAATGGGAAATCATGCAGCATTACCACCACTTAGGTGATGGACAGTATACGTATGGACGCATAGCTGATGTTGTTGTAAGTATTTCTTTATTATTTAACTAGATAATATATTTTTGATTTATTTTATTATTTAATTAATAAATTTCGTTTGTACAGCATGAAGTGGAGAGAGAGGCTAATGAAATGGAATCGACCTCACAAGATGGAGAATCACAAATTGATCTCTTCCAGATGTACGTCCAAAAAGTGGGGAAACAACATGGAAAGATTAAAGGTCTCGATCAGGTGGGTAAGACGAGACACATTACATCTGGGCCAGGTTCGTCATCTCATGGTACATCTATTGGAAGTTATAGTCAGATTGATGTCGACCGTATAATTGCACATGAGCGTGAGGCAAGACGAAGGGAAGTACATGATGTGCAACAGAATGTGAATCGTCTTGAACAGATGTTGATCATGTTTATGTCGGGCGCTCAGGGAAACTTACCGACCGGTACTACTTTCCCTCATTATCCTCCCAATGCTCCCCCTCCGGCCGGTAGGTATAATGATCCCCCTCCTATTCCTGTTCCTACTCTTAGTAGTCAGCATCGCTCTCGACCTACCGGTAGTGATCATCATCGCTCTCGACCTACCGGTAGTGATCATCATCGCCCTTGATCTCCCGTTCATCACCCACCATCTCCCGGTGTTTATTATCCCACTTTCTCAGATGGTCGTCATCCCCACAATACTGATTATAATAATGTTGATGATGATGTTGATAATATGTAGTGTTGATTGATATTTTGTTGTTTATGTTTGAGATATTTTGTGACTTGTTTAGGGTTTATGAATATTTCCTAGAGATGATCGAATTTTCAAATATTGTGCATTTTTTAGACAATGACTTTATCGACATCGGCTATTATTATATTATCTCTATTATCGAATATTATGTATTGGCTCTCTACGTTATTATTATATTTAATTTTATGAAGAATATTGAAAATGATAAAAACATGTGTATATACGTGTAAATAAATAGTGAAAATGATTACACATATAACTATTTTAGAATTTTATGGAGAATATTTTAATTAGAACAATAAAAATAATGTATGTATGTCCTCGTATTAATAAGTAGAACCCAAAAATTATACATATAACTATTTTATAATTTAATTAAAATGATCAAGAAATATGAATATATAAAAAATACAAAAATAATTATTTTAGTATTTTAATAAAAATTAATTCATAAAACTAATTTTCAATAATAATATTTAATTTTATATCTAGTTATAATAATTGAATACTTAGATATACAATAAAGAATTTAAATATATGTTATAAATGAATAATATAAATATAAAATACAATATATATAATACATATATAATATAGTTGAAAAGCATAACGAATGAAAAGCCTAGCTCAAACGGTAGGCGCCTTACACACACTCCCTCTCCAAAGGAGAGGTTGCGTGTTCGATTCTCGCGGGGGCAAAATCTGCCTAAATTGTGCTGAAATGGGGTGAGGCGGGTGCCAGGTTTCGATTCCCAGGCATTCCATTTTTTTATGGAAACTGGAAGGCGAGGGATTTAACCCTCGTTAAATGACGGCGGCGGCGGAAGGCGAGGGAATTTGATTCCCTCGTTAAGTTGGCTGCGGCGGAAGGCGAGGGAATTTGATTCCCTCGTTATTACCGAGGCTTTTGGCGAGGGTTTTGGCGAATAAATTAAAGAGGGTTCCCCTGCCCTCGTCTTTTTTATTCCCTCGGTAAATCCCTCGTCTCTGTGTGCCCTCTTTAAAACCCTCGCTATTTATTGGCGAGGAAGGTTTAACTAGGGTTTTTTTCCCTCGTTAATACCCTCTTTAAATTGAATTCCCTCACTAATTCCCTCACTATTACCCTCTTTATATTCATTTGAAACTTGATCTATTAATTCGAAATTATAAACTGAAAAATGCTAGCATATAAATATGTCATTACAATTATAGATATAGCATGTCTCGTGCATTCATTCAATAGTGGAGCCTTTTTATATATATAATATGATTTTATTAAAAAATATGAATTGATTACATTAAAAATCCAGAATAGTCTAAATTCAGTACAATCAATTTATATTTTTTAGGTAAACAATTTCAATTTGTGTGAGTACATCATGCATGAGTTACATATAAAATCTTCGCTTATAGATAAAGTATTGACTAAATAAATTTTATGGAAGTATTAATTGTTTTATTAAATTAAGGATTATATTAGTTGTTACAATTAGTTGTTCCATTAGAACCATAATTATTTCACTATAAAAATTAATTATAAACAATTTACTTTAACTTGACCGCACAATGCTTATTTATAATTATAATTTTTTTGGTATAGATGAGAATATCGAGGTCTTAAATTTGTGGAAATATCGATGGATATATCGATATCAGTAAATTTAAAAAATTATAAAATTTAAGAACAAATATATAATGCATAAATTTAACAAAAGAATTTGAATAAATTTTATAGTTGTAATAAATTTATATATGTACACTCTTTTTTGATTTTTTTTCAAAATTATCGATATTTAATGATATTTGATTTAATTTATGAAAAATTAATATTACAGATCGATATTTATTAATATTTTTAAAAAATTTAATGGATATTATGAAAATATCTTTTCTACCAGTAATGATATCCGTAATTATAAAAATGAATGTATCATGAATATATCGAGGAAATATCGAGATATTATCATCCTTGCATCAATAAAAGGAATTGCAAGAGAAGTGCAAATTTTTATTAGTTTCATATATTCCCTCTGTCCCAACTCTTTCTTTCTGTTTTTTCATTTTGGGACGTCTCAACTCTTTCTTCATACCTTAAAAAGAAAATAATTTACACTCACAAAAGTTAATAAAGTACATTTTTTATATTTTATTAATTAATTTCACACTCACATACTCTACTTTTTTTTTAATTCGCGTGCTCGAATCTTTTTGAAGAAAGACTCGGAACGCAGGTAGTATATAATATTGCCTTATATCAAAACATAAATTAACATAAATAAGCAAAGTTACAAAAAGAAGTGCGAGACGCAGTACTGTTGCTTTCTTTGTACGTATGCTATGACGTAGAATGGGAGATTGTAGATATAATAACTATATATATATAATCAGAATGTGAAATTGTAGATATAATAATAATTATAATCAAAAGATGATTGGCCCAAACGGCAACAATCTTCAACTTCGAAGCGCCCCCGCGATCCGCGAGACAACGATTGCTATTTTCTTTTTTTTCCACTTTTTTTGTTTTGGTTTCGTACACATTTTTTTTTATTTGGACGTCTCACCCAAATTTATACATTATTAAAAAAAAAAATTTGATTTATGTCCACACTTACAAATATATATATACATATTTATCCATATGCCACTATTTTATATATAAAATATATTTTTCTTAAAAAATATGTCGTTCTACGGGACGGATGGAATACTATAAATTTTATAAAATTAACTAATGGCTCCGAGAAAATCAACATATAAATTAGTAAGATATACAATATTATTTTTTCTAAATAAAATAATCATTACCGTTATTTAATTATTTCATCTCATCTAATTATAATCATTCTCCTTAATTAATCCTCCATACCACGATCAATAATTTTTTTTCTAAATTGGAGCACAACATTAATGATGTAACTACCATGAGCATAAACTCTCATTCAACATATATAAGGATAAAGAAGGAAAATAAAATTTCATTCTCATTATCATTAAAAAATTTAAAAGAAGGTGGCCCTGAAAAAAATTTATATAATTTAGTACTGAATTCGCATAACTGATTTGGCAAATGACATATTTGACGACTTGGCATGTCCAGCTAAATGTTTTTGGAATCCATTGTGTGAATTTAACATGTTAATCATAAATATTTTACTTCAATAGAATTTCATTTATGTCATATGATTTAAATTAATCAACAGTTCATTATGTCATATGATTTAAATTAATCAACAGTTCATTATGTCATATGATTTAAATTAATCAACAGT